>MU119431.1:0-70513 GCA_014904845.1 Acephala macrosclerotiorum
TGCCCTGTAGCATGCCATAAGTGGTGCGCCTAGGGGTGGAAAGATAGTGGCAAGGGGTCTGAGCATTAACAATTAATACGGCCTGTAGGGAGTAGAGAGATACCCCTATGAGCACGAGCTCATCTATGAAGAGGTGATAGTGGTACGATGGCCGTGTATCTCGGCTGCTGCGGACTTGAAGAGAAAATACCTTCCACAGATTTACGAGCACAACCCAGCAATAAAAGTAATGGACATTTAGACAGGCCACCAATACGTCTTCCCAATTATAGAGTCAACTTTTGTTTGCCGAATCAGTCATTGCCCGGGAACTTATACTCGAAGTAGTTTCCCCCCGGTCAGCAGATTGACCGAAATAGTTTGCGAGAAAAGGAGATATCAACAAGAACTTGAAAGAGCAGATATAGAGAAAGGTATGCACGGTATATATTAATATGCTATACGATTAAAATTTACTAAAGAATGTTCCTCTTTCGGCTCTTGGCCAAATCCCATTCTGCCCCGCAGAACTGTTAGATAATCCCGTTACCGTACAAATCCAGCACAGCTCATTGTTAACCTAAATCTCAGCAACAGCAGGTGCGGGGTACTTGTGCCGCCACTTGACGCCCCATACCTGCGTGATGATGACGAAGATGAAGCCGAATGCGATGATCGCTCCCTGAACTCCGAAAGTGACTGCAGCGCCAGACTTCGCCACCCACTGAGTCTGGAAATAGGTAACACAGAAACCACCTCAAATTTTGTCAGTCCACGCAAATTTTTTAGACCGAAGGCGGGGCACGTACCGGTTGTCCTCCAAAAGTTGATCCATGAGCTCGCCAAAGCTGCATGATGGGGGAAGATATCCAACGCATATGCACTGATTGCAGTGGTACTGGCAACCTGGGAGAAGGTCATTAGTGCCCACGCAGCTGCAAGGCCAATCACGGGCAACTCCTTCTGCAAGGTCTGACCATAAAGGACCATTGCTCCAACACCGAAAGCACAGGCGGGCCAGACAGCCCAAAGCCTATTTTCGGGCTGATACTGGCCATTGTGGGTTTTGATATAACGATTACAGAGGAAGTCGTTGAACCAATGTCCCCAGAGCTCTCCGACTACAGCACCAACCATTGGTGCGAGGTAGAACAAGGATGCTTGTGTATCGTTGAGTAGGTATGGAGGAGGTCGGATGAACTGGGTCACAGTGGTGACAATTCCGATGGCCCAGGTGAAGAGGAGCATGATGTACAAAGCTGAACAAGACTGTTAGCACTTATCTTGACTTGGTTGAGGGAGTTTTGTACTTGGCAAGAGCAATTGGGGCTTGATAAGGAGTTCGAGTAGTTGCTTTGAGACGAGCATCAAGCTTGCCTGTGCTTTAGCCCGCGCTCCAGCGATGCCGATCAATATCGAGAACTTCGAAGCACCGGCAGTTGGCTTCACGGACTTCTCACGATCGTAAAGTGTTTCCTCGCCCAACAGTACGACAAGAATCGCCGACACGCCATAGAACATTGCCAAGACGCCCATGTCGAGTTGCCATGATATCTTGGACAGCAAGAAGGATGAGATAAAAGGTCCAAGGAAGGGCCCAAGCAGGAATGTGAATGCCCAAATGTTCACCTTTCTCGCCCGTTCTGCAAAAATCAGCGAACTTCACTCCATAATCAGAATGTGGCGCTTACCATGGAAGAAGAACAGGTCATGCACAACTGAAAGCCCAATGACTTGAGGTGAAGTGGCGACGAAACCTTGCAAAGTGCGAAAGGCTGTGAAGCTGGCGTAGGATGGCATGAATGTTGCGATAAGGACAGTTATGAACCCCAAAATCTGGGACCAGAAGAGTACAGGCAGGCTATGATATATTGTTAGTAGGGAAATTCACATGCAGACCGATCTCACTCACCGGCCATATCTTTGAACAAATGGCACAGCAAAAACACCACCGGGACCTTGCAAGAAGATACCTCCACTGACTGATCGAGCTACATCAGGGATGGACATGTGGAAAGTAACAGCTTGTGCCTCAAAGAGTGTTGTTCCCCAAGTCATTCCCCAATCGGTGAGAAGACTTGGCAACAGAAGAGCAACCAGGACTTTGTGCTTCCTGAGCCAAGACCAGTTCAGAGGGTCTTCGACGTCGTCTGAAGGTTGGGGGATAAGAACTGTGATGCCATCTTTGGCAAGTTTGAGACCATCGTTGGCATCAGCAGTTGCTTCCTTGACAAAATATGTTCCTCCAGCGCTGGCATTCTTTTCTGTGTCGATGTTCTCATGTGGAGCGGGTGCGTCATCTGACGAAGCAGATACAGGCGATGTGGGGAAAACGCTTTCGAGGTTATTCTTTTCGTCTAACGTACCCGCCATCTTTGCTTCTAAGGGGTCGTTTTCTGTCGATCTGGGTCGTGAAAGACCACAAGAATATCAAAGATATGAGTCTGATGCTTGGTGTTGGCATTCCAGAATCCTTCGAAGATATGCGGTGTAAGTACCTTTTCTGTCAGTGACAATCGATAAACTGCAGGCTAGTAGCTGCAGTAAGAAAACCCTAAAGAGTGGAGAATCTCCGAAAGTGTTTTATCCATTAGAAGACCTTCGTACGCGTCCCGAGATATCATTGGTGGCTAGGGCACTGCCGTCATGGGGGTTGCATGAGAAGGGTCGCACGCAAAGATAGACGAAAGGGGCGGGAACTTCTCATTTGGTGGCTGCGGAACAGAGTACCCTCTCGCCTGGGCCTCGGGATGTGGGTAAGAGTGCTGTCAATACATGGAGAAAAATTGACGCAATCCTTAAGGAATGTTTACTTTCCGAGCAAAGCCAATTTCCACGGCAATGGGGCCGTTTCTGGAAGTCGCTGCAGTTACCAACAAGGCCTCGAAACCATTCGGTAGAAACGCTCCTTGCCATGCCATATATTCGGCTACTGTATTCTTAATCCCACTGAACAAGGTCGGCCAGCTCAGCACCCCATGGGGGTTGAAATGCAAAGCTAGCACGATTTGTCAGTCCTCCGATCCTTTGAAGCACGGACTGGCGCCGGGGAGGACAGCCGATGCAGCAGGAAGCATGGGCCGGCTGCACCGCATCAACACAGAATTAACGAAACGACTGGAAAAATCCCGATATGATCCTTGCAAGCCGCAGACGTCGAAAATTGAATGTGCGTCCGAACCCTGGTCAATTGTGACTACAAGCATGAGACGACATGAAAGGTGGAAGTGAACAATATGCAGCTCGATCCCAGCAATGTGGATGAATATGAGAGGTGGAATATTCTCATCTTCTATATCCTATCTCCTTCTAAAACGGGTTTCCTTAATTTCTTATCAATAAACTCTGCGGAACAGCATTGTAAGCATTGTGATACAGAGAAGGATCCGAAACATATCCTAGCAGCCTTACGTCGCCATTTAATCCGTCACCACCTGAAAACAACAATTCACTCTCGATAATGATCAAACGTCACCTAGTCTTGTAATACAGCTTCAACAAGCCCTTCACCCCTTTCCAAATGATAGAACTGAACAACCTTGAGCCCTACAGATTCGAGAAGGGAAGCCCACTGGCTTTCGGATCGCTCGACTCCGCCATGAAGGGATAGCATCCCGATATCTCTGCCAAACGACGGCAAACTGCACCCGGTACTGGGCAAGATGTGATCACTTAGTAGCAACTTCGAGTAGCCCTTGACCATTACGTTGGCGACATTTCCGAGTATCTTCTTGCAATCCGCGTCTGGCCAATTATGCATGATGTTGGCCATGAAGTAAGTGCGCGCTCCATGGACCGGTTGAGGCTCAAAGAAATTATGCTTCATGCGCTCAATACTGCAATCCAAATCTTTGACATCGTCAATGACAGCAGGCAGATCTTGAAGAATAAATCTTCCAGGCGCATCTCGAAAATTAGCTCTGAGTTGGCCTACTTCGTGTCCACGACCACCAGCTATGTCGACGAAGACGGCGTTGCTGATGTGTTCATCGAAGCCATCAATAATGTTTTCTTTGACAGGATATGCCTTCTCCCACGACTGGCCAGTTTTACCAGCTCCCATCTTGCCTGCCATGAAGGTATTGAAGTTGTCCGCGAAGGCGGGCATAGTATTCCAAAAAGCATAAGACTCGAGAGGCGTCTTGAAGGCGAACTGCAAAGGGCCAGAGACGGAGTCAGATGGCAGCTTGTATCCGTTGTTTCTGAAGTATTCTGGCATGTAACTCAGGCTTCTGAGTCCGGCATCAAAACTTCAAAGTGTTTTAGTAGTGAGGATCATTGGTGATTGGAGGGACATATGACTGACAAGTGAATCATGCCTGCCTGGACAGAAGGTCCCATCAGATGTTTTGTCACCGCATTGGCTGCATAGGTGCGATCTCCAGCTTCGGTGACAAGGCCGGCAAATGTCAGGGGACGAAGAACTCGAACTACTCAATGGTCAGTCACCGCATAAATGATGTTGCTATTTCCCGTACCAAGAAGTTGTTCTTCAGCTCCAGTCTTAGCCGCAAGGTCCTTTGACGTAACATTGGTTTCCGTTTCAGCAATAATGTTGAAGAGCTTCAAGTCAATTGCTATCCTGGCACAGGCGTAAGCAGAGGGCTATTTGGGGAAATTAGCGTGCAATAATTGTCGGGAGATAGCTACGGGAGATAGCTAAATACGCACGAAGAATACCACTCGCTGGACGTGGTCTTCCGGAGTCTCCAAAGCTGACGTTAATTCACGCAGGGTTTGAAGCAATTTTTCTTTCCTAAGGTTATCTTCAAGAAGAAGCGTTGAGCCTCCTTGAATCTGCAAGGAAGCACTCTGCAGGAGCGTGTCGAGAGAGGATTGAGCTATGGAGCCCATGTTTACAGGATGAAAAGCGTAATCCTCGAAAGGCGGGATGAAAAGCAGGTTGTGGGAAAAGTTCTCTACACGAGATGTGGCTGCGATCAAGAAAGCTCGAGACTGCAACTGCCGGGATACGTAGCATGTAATACATTAAATTGATGTACTGGGCTGGAAGAGGGTTCCTAGCTAAGTTGTTCTCCGATTGGAGATTGGAGGTGTCCCGTCGTTCCCACTGGAGGCATTCCGACCGATTGGTTCACATGAACAGGGAAAGTGAGGGAAACCCCTTTCACCCACCCAAACAGCGTTGAGCAGGATCTCGGTGTGGAAGGTGCCCATAGAAACCTTGCATGATACGTAGATCCGGCGGTTGTATCCGATTATGGTTGGGTGACTAAGATACAGTAGCAACCTCGATTAAAGTTTGGGGGGCGGCTCGGTAACGATCCAGTGGATTGAGCTTTATAGTTGCCGAAGTAGTGGTGGTGGCAAATCCCTCTTCAGAATTGGTCACAGCTTCAGCTTCTCTAATTGGTCTCATTTTCGGGACGTGTATGAGTGATAGACAATCAAGTCTCACATGCTTTCCCGTCACGAGACACTAGGTCCCAAGTGATTTAATGCTCCAAGGGCATATCGCAGAAGTTCCTCCCGAGAACTCATGCGTATGAAGGATTCCCAGCAGTGGAAACGATGTAAACTTCCAACAGCAAGGTTCCCTCAATCGATAGTGATTCGAGGGTCGTTAAGCATGGAAAGGTACATGGAATCCCTCGTTTGTCAAAATAAATAATGCTGGGCCCGAATCCCAAGTTTCAACAACGCGGGAGCCATGGAGCGCCACCAACGACGCCCAGCGCAGCCGGGAGGAATACATTGCCGCGTCACACATGCCCATGTACTCCTTCCTCTTCATCTAAGGTACCTGAACAGGCGACGGCATGTCTACCGGCGATGTGACGAGATCCTTAGTGCGACCCCCTTACGAAGATTCCATGAATCCAATGTTTGGTTCCCCGAGGAACCTTGAAGCTCGGTGGCTTGCAGCTGTCACACACTTCTGGCATTTTAGAAAGCATGTATGTGTGCTGATGCATTGTCTGGAGATGGTGTTGGTGAGACTTTATACCCCTTCAAAGAGCATGTCCCGACTTTCTTATGGTCTCCACTCATACCAGAAAGAACTTGACAGTTAGCAAAATATTCTGCTTCAATATACTAGCAATTCTCCCACATTACGATGTCTATCCCTAAGCCCGATGGACCCAACATCGATATTGGCCCGCAGATGCTGGCAACGGGATGGACACTATACGGACTCGCTGGCGTTATAGTGGGAATGCGAATCTTCACTCAGGTCAAGATATCGCGTCAATTCGGGCTGGGAGACATCATGATGCTTGCAGCATTGGTTCGTAAAGCCAAGCTTTCAATTGATGTGCTGACAGCTTCTAGATGTTTGGATTTCTCCACATGATATTCATCACCCTATCGCATCATTTTGGATGGGGAAGACACTTCTTCTATCTCGATGACTACCAAAAAGTCACCTCAATGGAAATGGAATTCATCGCGGAGCCTTTTGGTATGTACTCTCATGTCAAATGTTCTCAACTGAGATTTGAGCCGCTGAACATTTACAGGTATATTGTGCTCCACGTTCGGCCGAGTCTCCTTCATCATCTTGATGTTTCGACTTTTTGGAACCACCAAGTACAGGCGATGGTTTCTGCACTTCTTAATTGCTCAATCGCTAATCGTCAATCTCTTTACTTGCATCACTATTTTCGTGCAATGCGGAGATGTCAGAAGTCTATGGGATCCAGTTGGCGTGCCAAGCAAATGTTGGGCACCTACTGCGCAAGCTGTAAGTGCTTGAATGCTCGTGACCTCACTGATAAGATGCTGATAACTTGCAGGACATTGGCTTCTTCCAAGGAGGTAGAGAGCAGAAGTGGATCATGAAACTCAATTGCTGACATGTCCTTAGCTTGCAACTCAATGACCGATCTGATACTGACGGTCCTTCCTTCGTCAATTTTCTGGACTCTTCAGATGAAACTGAGGATCAAGCTTGGCCTTGCCGCACTTCTTGGACTGAGCATTTTGTAAGTCGTCGATGCCCATCCTCTTCGTCAATTTTGATGAATCGAGAGTTGCAAAGACGTTACTAAATTGAGGTAGTGCTTTGGTCGCATCCATAATCAAGACTGTCAAACTGCAGTCTCTTGGCGAGCGATCAGATTACACTTGTACGTGCTGACCTCCTGCCTCGGTCTTGATTGCAATCTCATTACTGACACGCATAGTCAACACTGTCAACTTCATGAACTGGGTCGTCGTCGAGAACAGTTTCGTCATGATCGCTGCCTCCATTCCGCTCATGCGACCCCTCTTCAAAAAAGCGAAAGATTCTGCCATGACACGTTATGGTCAAGGCTCCTCATACGAGCTCGGCTCTCGATCACAGGGCACGAAAGCTTCGGCGTACGCTAGGAGCCAGACGAAGTCCGTCCCGCTTGCTTCTTCATCGGAGGAAAACATATTGCCGATCCAAAATACAGGAACGAGGGGCAGTGTAGCGGTCAAGGGTGACGAAGAGAGAGGAACAATCGTAAAATACGATGGCGGAGAAGGTATTCAGAAGGAGGTGAAGGTTGAAATTCGATATGAGAGGGACGACGAGAGTGAAAGTGGGACTAAGGCTCCGGCGATTTCTGCTTGGACATCTAGAAGGTATGGCGTATAATGGTGTCCAAGAGAGGGTTTCCTGGTGCTGGAACACCGGCTTAATATTCTAGTTTAATATTCTTCAGTCCGAAGCTTATGTAAAGATACTGTAGGAAGAGCAGCACTAGAGCATGATAAAAGTAAATTCTCAGCCACGAGTCGCAACATCACAGTGCCGATTGTGTGATGTAATGTGTACTGAGCATTACTCGAGAGGAACAAATAACAGGTCAACATAAAGTTGACATTCAGACAACCAAGATTATGGTCCTATGTCAGTTCAAAGCTGAGGTTGCTCGAGTTGCGTGAAGCGAAGAGGAAAAGTGGAAAGGGGGAGGGGTAGCTTATTTCGACCTAGTTCCAAGCTTGGACTGCCGAGCCACTAAACTGATTAAGAAGCCCGTTTTCCAAGACCCTTCGAGTATCAGATGAACATCGTCGAGTCCGCTATTTCGAGCACGCGATTGTATATCTTCATGTGCGCCCAGATATTCACTTCCTTTATATTTCTGTAATTAGTATGTACGTTCTGAGATACCCTCTTGCTTCTTCATCGTTTCGAATCCTCTCCTGCCTCCAAAGCCAGCTTCTGAAACAACAAGTTCTCAGCTCCCTCAGAAACGACTCCAGGTCTCAATTCTTCCATTCCTCGATCGCAGACGTGCGAGATTTCTCCCTGCACACTGCGATGTCTTCACCAACTCATGTCAACTTCGATATCGAAACTGGACGTTCTTCTAGCACGACAACAAGGAATGGCCCCCACCACAGTCCGCACAACAGTGCCCCCTCGATACAATCCGATCCAGGCGAAAAGATAGACCCTTCACCAATTCTGAAGCGACGGCAGACGCGTGCGAACACCGCGAAGACATTTAAAACGATTGACAATGCACCTTCGCGACCGAGCTGGCACCCAGGACAAGAGCCTGGACTCGATCCGAACGCCGCCAATGGAGGCAGGCCAAATACACCTACATTTCACGAAGAATGCCAGATCACAGTGGTGGACTTCAGTGAGAAAGATATACACATGCATGATTTCGACAATGCTGGACTCATCGATTTCATACAGAAGCCGCAGGAAAGCTGGGTGTCCTGTAGATGGATCAATGTTAACGGGTTGTCTTGGGATGTCATACAGGCTCTAGGACGACACAAGAAGCTGCACAGATTAGCAATTGAGGACATGATTAATACAAATAATAGAACCAAGGTAGACTGGTAAGTGGGATCCTCCGAAGTTCAAGCTGTTGCTAACGGATATAGGTACACTGACCATACGTACATGGTCTTCACATTGCAAAAACTGGTACATTTACACCGAGGCGAGGGCAACGACTCGGAATCGGAATTTGATGACAAAGACAGCATTGTTGGCTCACGAAAGGCGCCTCGAAACAAAGTCTCAAAGTTCTTTCGCAACATGTTCTCAGGGTCAACAGCGAAATATGAGAACAAGCAAAGGCAAGCAAGCACCATCGCCGGCGTCCATGACCCTGCGAATGAGTTCGTCACCGGACACACGGAAGGCTCTGGTTCGCCGGTGCAGAAGCTTCGAACACTACAAAGATACCATGGAGGGCCGAACAAAGCGCGGATGGAATACATGGAACGACATTCTCCTCTGACCAAGAAAAGACAGGCCATCAGTGCCGAGCAGGTCTCGGTATTTTTGACAGCTGGTATATATTGCGAAGGACCAGTCCCTCCAAAGTTATAGCTAACTTCTTGTCAGATAATACCGTCATTTCCTTCTTCGAGTCTTCGGCGGACGATATCGAAAAACCTATACTTACGCGTCTCAGCACACCAGAGACTGTGCTAAGAAGATCGTGCGATGCTTCTATGCTTGTACAGGCGATCATCGACGCAACTATCGATCTAGCGATTCCAGCCACTACTGCATACCAAGATGTGATTGGCGATCTCGAGCTCGAGGTTTTGACAGATCCAAGTATAAAACAGTCAACGAGTCTGTACATTGTGACGAGCGAGATCACGGCCATGCGAAACTTTGTCAGCCCGATCCATAATCTTATCAATGCGCTCCAAGATCACAAGAGTTCTGCCCTCATTTCAGGCGTTGGGGGACGCGATACCAAAAACAACGCGACAGGTGTCAAAATCAGCCCCATAGCACAAACATACCTTGGAGATGTCGAAGACCATATTGTCCTTATCACAGAATCTCTGGACCAGATGCGACGAGCTTGCGACAACATGATTGATCTAATCTTCAACACCATCTCCGCATTTCAAAATGAGTCGATGAAGCAACTCACTATTGTCACAATTATCTTTCTTCCATTGACTTTCCTCACAGGGTACTTCGGTATGAACTTGAAAGACTTTCCAGCTATTAACCATGGCGAGCCCTATTTTTGGTCTATCGGTATACCAGTCTTTATAGTTACAACAGTCTTCTTGCTGCGAGAAAAGATCGGGTGGGCGTTCATGATGATGGTGCAAAAGAGAGGCATTTCTCGAAGCAGGAAAGATGGCCAGCTGAGTCGTAGGGAGATCGAAGCGAGGGGGAGCAGATGATCAAGTGCGACAGAGATACCCCTAACGTACAAATCGATGATTTTATATGCCAATTCCACGTCATTTTCCAGTCGTACCGACATCCTTACCTCTGGCTGGAGTAAGACCACCAGCTCTAAAGCGACATGGTATTATTCTCGTCAAAGTCATCAGTGCTCCTACTCCGCCTGGAAGACGAGACAAGAGCAGATGAAGTCGGCTTTGAGATAGAGCACGAGCGGCAAGTGTCGACCGCCTTCACTCTCCATATCGTCAGCCCCACGATTGCTGCCAGTGCCTTTTCATTATCGCTTCTCACATCAGCTTTCTGGGTTTTCATCCTGCCCTGATTTCTTCCAGGACTCAATGTCAGTCTTAGATTCGTACATCCATTTATTACTATCCAGTTTTTGTCAATGTCCGCCTCGACCGTTGTTCTATAACATTAATCCATCTCCAACTTATTCTCGAAGCCAATTATTCTGTATCAAACGTTCTTTCTTCAGTTCTACGTCATATCTCCCACATCCCACAATCTCACTTACTCCAGCCTACTCTCGTTAATGAAACGATAGTACTTCGGCGCGCACCTAATCCTCCACCTCTTCCCCCAAACAATCATTGGCAACGCCGCCACCATGCTCGCAAAAACCGCCAACCCAAAGAATGTAAACGTCCACCCATACCCGGCCGTGTTAATAAATGGCTGCATGGAGTACGAAAATGCGAAATTGATCAAGGAACTACACATTGCCAATATCACAACCATTTCACCAGAAACGCCGGGGAAGGATTCCATAGCATATGCGGTTGCAATGGAGCATGCGGAGACTTGGTGCGCGATCATACAACCGACGCCAAAGGCGATGGTCATCCAGTGGGCACCGGATTGGGCGCCCCAGCCGTAGAGGAAGTACCCGAGGAGAGCGTAGAGCATTGAGAATCCGAGGGTCCAGAGACGCATCTCTGGTTCTTTGACCTGTGATGGGATGGTCAACAATTGCTTAGTGCAACATGTTGTGATGGAAGTGAGACATTGTCTTGAGGAAAAGACACAGGAGTGGTTGAAACAACAAAAAGCCTTCTCCGTGACATACACCATTGTTTCGCCGTGCGAGACGGATCACGATCTGATCAGAGAGGGTGCCTGTGGCCCAACCTATGATGTTTCCGACGAGAGCGGCAAGGAAGACGAGACCAGTGGCAGTGGTGGACCAGTTGTAGGGCGGTTCAGTCAGGATCTCGGAAATGGTGTTGAAGGATACGATGCCTGCAGTACAACCGAATGCGAAAATGAATCCTGCCTGCTGCAGCATCAGCTCAACGACCATGTCTGATAAAGATTGGAACCTTACGATAATCACATTTGGGAAGGAGAGCAGGAAGAATGGTCGTCGGAAATACTGCCAGTACGATGTGCGGTCTTCTGGAAAATATGTCCAGAGCTTGAGACGTTGAACGAGGGTCCTCTTTGGAAAGTCATATGAGATGCTGCTATCAGCAGTGACGGATGTCTGAATTGGCTTGCCCTCTGAGTCCGTGCCCGAGAGCGAAGAGCCTTGGCCAGCGGACCGAGATTGTGGGAACAAGAACCTCGGAAAGAGTGTCTCTTCAAAGCTGACGAAGAGAAGCACAAGCACTACCCCATCAATGATCGCAACAATATACTGACTCCACCGCCACCCAAGCGTATCAGCAATCGACCCTCCAGTGATCAGTCCAAGTCTACCCAACAGTCAACTCAAGCACGCCGCATCGAATCGGAAAGTCGAAACTCACATGGACCCAAGCTGCTGCCCAAACAAATAAACACTCAACATCCTCCCCCTCTCATGCGCGAAAAACATATCAAAAACGCTCAACTGAATCACAGCCTGATACGCGCTCGTTCCCAGCCCATTCAAAATCATGGCTGCGAACCACTGGCCTGTGCCGTGGAACTTGCCTAGCCAGACGCCGGCACAAAGACAGAGAACAGTTGTGATGAGGAAGACGGGGCGGCGACCGATTTTCATGGCTGCAGGGATCCAGAAGATGTTTACGAAACCGAGCAAGAGGTAGTTCAAGGCACTACCGCCGTTCATGTTCGTGAGGCTGACGCTGGTGTCGTCGCTGACTGTTGTCCAGGCTGCGCCGAGGGTGTTCTCCCCGTACGAGAAGGCGCAGGCATAGAGCGCGACGAGAAAAAGTTGGTAATACTTCTTCCATCGTGACCATCTCTGCGCAATGTCAGTATTGTCCTGGGACATTGTCAAGTGGGAGTTACGAGTGGATCTCCGCCACATTCAGTGGGTTGTGGGATCAGGACGATGTCTGATGAGCCAGTGGTCCCAGCATGTTCGACGTCCGATTTGTGGTTCACTTTGCAAGGTCAGAGACAGGTTCAGCGGGAGTGGTGGATTTAGTGTACAGTACCGTCAATAAGATATTCCGTTCCAGGAATGCTTTCGATCACATCAGCCATCTTTGCTTTGCTGATCTCGTCCTACAATTTTGTCCACCAGAAGTTATGCCAATCCACGACAGAATTATCTGGAAGACAGCTAGAATATATACCACATCTCTCATCAGCCATACGGATACGGATCCGCGCTTTATCATGGTCAGGCGGCTCGACCCAGACGTCGGGGCCGCTACCCCTCGCTTCCCCTCCTTCCCCTCCCTTCGGCCCAATCCCGACTGAAATCTCCTTTGAACTTTGGAAGGTCAACCCGGAGCCCTAAAATAAGCTTTCAACTATCACCATAGTTGGTCTAGCTGATTGCCGAAGATGGTATGGCCTCTTACAAGTGGCGCATACCAATGCGGCGGGTTCGCTGATCAGCGCTGCCAAAGGTGGGGTAGGGTCCACCTTCCAGCCTGTGCACACCACCCTATCACAATGCATTCAACTTATAGCCTTCGATCAATCCGGATCTTCGAATATCTTTCTTCTGTTCAATCGCTCAGAAAGACCTAGCCGCGAACCTTCCCGAGCGTCTTCAAGGCATGTCTTCCTCCCCAAATCTCAACTCCTCAATCCTCGTCATCGGAGCTGGAACATGGGGCTGTTCAACAGCCCTCCACCTCGCTCGACGAGGTTACAAAAACGTGACAGTACTCGATCCCTATCCCGTGCCCTCCCCAATCTCGGCCGGAAACGACATCAACAAGATCGTTGAACAAGGTACCTTCCTCCCTTCCATTTCCCCTTCAGCAACCAAATTAACGCCCTCTAGGATCATTCAGCGACGGCGAAGAAGGCGCCTCCATCTCAGAAACTCTCCTCCAAGCAGCCACTCAAGGATGGCTCACCGACCCAATCTTCAAGCCCTACTACCACAACACCGGTTACATAATTTGCGCCCACACCCCTGACGGACTCACCCAACTCACCAAACGCGAAATGCTCGATCAAAAAGCTGATTTCGAATGGTTGGATTCTCCTGCTGCTTTTCAAGCCACCATGCCAGAGGGAGTTCTGACTGGAGATTTTCCAGGTTGGAAAGGAGGATTTAAGAGGACGGGGGCGGGGTGGGTGTTTGCGAGAGGGGCGTTAGTCGCTGCTTACGAAGAAGCGAAACGGCTAGGTGTGAAGTTCATCACTGGACCAGAAGGTGCAGTTACGTCTCTCTTGATGGAGAATGGAGATGTAGCTGGAGCCGTAACTTCAGACGGAGTCGAGCATCGAGCAAAAACCACAATCCTCTCCGCTGGCGCCAACGCACCCCAATTACTCGACATGAAAGACCAACTCCGCCCCACAGCCTGGACACTAGCACACATCAAGATGTCGCCCGAGGAATGCAAGCTATACAAAGATTTACCCGTACTATTCAACATTGAATGTGGCTTTTTCATGGAACCCGATGCCGAAAAACATGAACTGAAAATCTGTGACGAACATCCCGGATACTGTAACTGGACCACCAACCCCTCTTCTTCCTCTAGCTCCAAAATCAGCCTCCCATTCGCAAAACACCAAATCCCTCTTGAAGCAGAATACCGAGTTCGAGAATTCCTAAAACACACAATGCCACAACTCTCCTCCCGCCCATTCTCATTCGCGCGAATATGCTGGTGTGCAGACACACCCGATCGACAATTCCTCATTGATCGGCATCCAGAGTATCCAAGTTTGGTGTTGGCGGTAGGAGGATCAGGGCATGGATTCACGCACATTACTTCCGTGGGAGGATTTGTCGCTGACGTTGTGGAAAGGAGGTTGGACGGGAGGTTGAAGAGGGCTTTTAGGTGGAGGCCTGAGACTGCCGTGGGAAGGAATTGGGAGGATGTTCAGGGGAGGAGAGGGGGCCCAAACAAAATGATGGATTTTGGGGATGTGAGGGAGTGGACTGACATTCGGGAGGGGCAAGAAAGGGGAGCGAGGTTCTAGAGCTTGTATTTTTACCCAAAACCTTTACTAACGTACGGCTGCCTATCCAGCTCATATTGATACCTTTCTAATTGTCCCCAGAATATTAAGACATTGAAAACGATAGACAGCTGCCTCTAATGCTATCACCAACGCCATAGCTAATAAGGATAGTTCCTAATGACCCCAATCATTTGGGACATTCAAAGAACGTCATGCTCCCTGTCCCACTCCACAACAGCCTCCTCATGTCTCTCATGGTTTCCTGAAGCCATCTCTAGAACACGTTTGAGCTGGGTACGTTCTTCACTCTTGGCAGACTTCCAGAATCTCCAAGAAAACTTAGGAGATTGGCCAAGAGTTGGATCAATCAGGTCAACAACGACATGAAGTTCTTTGCTCTGTTCTGAATTTTGTCAATTTTTGGGTGTCCCGGAGATGGCGGGTACTTACTCGGTGCATCTTTTCGAGGACCCATTCTCCAGACAAGTCTACAATTGGCATCGGTACAGGTATGTGTCATGTCGTGACCCCTCGCCTCTTGCAAAATGTGTTAATTTCTTTTCAATGTACCAGTTTGAGATGGACAATTATTACATACCAAGTGGGAATTGGAGCAGCCCTTCGATGTTAACAACTTGTGGCAAGCTCATAAGGTCAAAGAACATAGCTAAAGTCCCATAAGCCCAGGGATATTGGGGGAGAAGTGGATTCGATTCACGATACGTACTTCCATCCTTTGGCATGAGTGTAAGCCGCGGCTCACCATCGATACACTGGTACTGTAGACTCGTTGTAAAGGCAGTCTGGTTCATTTTCAATGTCCCAAGGTCCGGGGGCGATCCAGGTGAGAGTGAAATATACCCTTTCTGCTCATCCATATGAATCCAGCTCAGAACAAGAGGCAAGCCATGATACTCTTCCGGAAACCGCGGTTCATGTCGCTTGTACATCTCATTGTCTCGGTCTGGGAGGTGCGCGTATATCATGCCAGGCGGAGCGTAATGGATCAAAGGCCTCTTCGGGAAAGAGAACACCGGGTTTCCTGATCGTCCGCGACGCCACCTGGGCAGGAAGAATGGTGCTGACAGTATAGAACGAACTCCCTCCTCCTCCGTGGGGAGATTTGTGCCATTGAAAGTGATGTTGTAACTCGGCAACAAATCCAGGTTATACTCAATGCCATCTCGAATCGCTCGCAGAGAAAAGTAGCAATCAATATCCCACATCGGCTCATGCTTCGCAACAAAGGTACCGTTTTGACATCGAAAGTCATGCCTGGGAATCATAGGCGGCAAGCCGCACCTCTTTTGATGTTGCCGGTATGTGGTCCATTCTGAATATTCCGGGGAGCTGGGGGCACTGCCGAGTGTCTCTAAGGCTGCTTTGGCGGAGTCTATGAGGCAATTCGGGATAGTCAATATGCCACTGACCAATTGTACGGCCGTCTGTGAGAAACCGACGACCCCAAGAATAACTAGTATCGCGATGGACGTCAAGGTGGAGACGGGGATGCCATGGCATGGCCGGGCAGTAGTGGGAGGCATTGGGGAGGCGTAGTTCGGAACGTCTGAGACCCTGTGATCATCAGTTCCCGGCTCGCAAACGGACATTTCACGTACCTTGAAAGAAAATCTGGTCCCGAGTTCTAAAACTGTTCCAAAATCATTCGGTTGTGAAAGGTGCGAGGGGGTGGCACAGGACGAGAAAACACACGGAGGGAAAGCACGCAAGCTAAAAGTGATTTTCAACCAACCGAGCAACTGCAAGAGCGACAGTGGCATCAGGAAGGAGAGGAAGTCACTCCTTCTACAAAATTGGAACCCGACGATTGAATTAAAATCGCCTTCGTCGCAGGGGACATTAAAATTGATACTGCATCGTGAGAAAAGAAGGGCCGGATTTCACAAACAAAAAGCCCAAGCTTATAAGAGTTGGGGCCGCAGCTCGTGCACACTTAAGTGAAATATACTAAAAACCCCCGTTTTTACTTTTTAATTTTATGTTTAGATATATTTATTTAACTTTTAAAACTATAATAAAATTAAACGTTATTAAAGTGAACTTAATTTGAAATTTCTGGTGTTCCTATACAAATTTAAGCGATTTTGTATGGGAACACTAAAAATTTTAAATTTGTAATAGTTCGTAGTGCAATTAGTTCGATTCATTCAACTATTTTAAGTTCTAAAATATAAAACAAAGAGAGCGAAAAGTGGATAAGAGAGAAGCTCTCATATAAAACTACTCCAAGCTAGCGACCGCATCACGTGTACAGCTGGTCCGAGAACCAGATTTGTAACAAAATTAAACTCATTTTAATAACGTTTAATTTATATAAATAAAATAAATATATAAATTTAATAAATAAATAATATAAAATATATAAAGTTAAATGGATTTCGTGAAATTTGAAATTCTTTTATTGTTAAATAAAAGCAATAATATTTTTTAAAAAGGAAGTAAAAACGGAGTTTTTGATGTATTTCGCTTAAGTGTGCCACGAGCTGTGGCCTAACTCTTACAGTCCTCGCTTGCGAAAAGGGGGCGGCATCGCTTATACCAAAATTGTATTGAAGCAAACGTGATACTTCTCTGTTCGGGTTCGTAGCTTCTTGCCTTCTCCTTCGCCTCCGACCTAAATTCCTCTGAACTAATACCCTCGCTATCTGAACCTCTACGCTCTCCGTACCATCCCTAAACCAGAAAGCTGCTCTGCAGTTCCCAATGAATACCATAACCAAAACCAAACCCAATCACCCATCCATTCAATCTTCCCACCGTGCCCATCTTCTCTTTTATTTGCTTCGGTAGGCAAGCTATAAAAATACATATGTCGAAAGCCAGATACCAATACGGGGAAGATGGAATCGCGAGAATGCTCCTTTGAGACCCAGGTGTCCTAGTGAATAGAATTAGGTATGTAGTGTTGAGGATTACTTGTAGGAGGCCACTGAGAGAAAGAGCGCTGACTTGAGCTAAGGAGACTTGAACAATTGTCGCTCTGCGGTTGAGTGATAGCCGAGGGTGTTTATAAGAGGAGTTCATATCGAGTGAGGATACTGAGATAGCAAGTAGAGTAGCAGGTGTGCTTCGAACTTCTGAACCCCTAGTGCGAGACATCTTGTGGAATGTGTAGTCGGTTTCCCTGAGAAAGCATGCTCCAGGCTTTTATGCAAAAAAAAACAGGTGAGAGCACAGACAGCTGAGGAGGGCCTCTGATTGGGTGCTCTCATTTGCGACTGGGTCTGCCAAGAATGAGACCCGGGGGGGTTGGGGGGAGCAATTTGAGGCTCGGCGCAGCACGGCAAGCTAAAAGTCCACTCCTTATTTCCCAGAGAACTTTCAATCCTCTAAGAGCTTTCTGCCTCTCTCCTCTTCTCCTGCCTGTGCCTGCACGCCCGCCCACACCTATTATGCCCACGCACGAGGACCTGCCCAAACCAAACTTTTGATTTTAGAGCGATTCCTTTTATCCTCGTTTTTTTAACGTTGATATTTAAGAAAATAGACTTGAAAGCACGTCCAAAGCACGTCTAGCAACTTTTTTTTTAATTGGCCCGAAGCATCCCGAGAACATTCCGAAAGACAAGGAAGGGCCTTTACAAGTCCTCGGGTAGCCTTAATCCTTGATTTCAACCCCTACAAGTATTCGGAATCTTATTGGGTGGCTTTAACCCTTGTTTTTAACCTCTACGGAAGCTTACGGAAGCTTATTTACCCCCTTCACGTAATCTCAAACCCTTCATAAAAGTCATAAAACCCTTGTAAAAGCTTAAAGTGGATATTTTCAAGCTTTGTAATTAGTTCTTCCAAAAGTCTAAAGTAAAAGTCCGGAGCACTACTTTCGCAGGGTTTCGGTGTGCGGAATGGCGAAGGTAGGAAGACAATTGCTTATACTTTGGATACTTTTATTCGAATTACGTACCCTATTAGCGTGCCCCACTTTCTCACATGCGGGCTTCATTCATACCTTTCCCCGCACGTAATTGGTTCTGGAAAAACACCACTAGCTCTCCCGCTCTCCCTTCCGTTTCTAAATTCGGTACCGTAATCTAAATCTAAACAAGAGGTGATAAGATGAAGGCATCAGTCAATCTATAGTGCTGTGGTAGGTGTTAGGATGGCGAAACATAGGAAGTTCATGTAACTTATGGAGGAATGTGTATGCATAAATACACCAAATGTTAGAACGACGTGTCAGACATTGAAACGAGGCACATAAAATGCACAAAAAAACGTTCGAAGTCGGTAAAAATAATCAGATGTTAAAATTACAAAAGCAGAAGCTTATCCCAAAACTGCAACACCATCTAGTGTTTATCCTTATGCAACTTTGCCTTAATCTTATCCTTTAAACTAACCTTCTCCTTCCCACCACTCTCCTTTTCAGCACTGTCAATACTTTCCCTACTAGCACTCTCGTGCTTTGTTGCCGAGCCGGTGGTAGCAGCAGCGCCTTCACTGTCATGTCCACTTTTCCCGTTCGCCTCCGCATCATCATTCATATCCTCAGTACCAGGAATCTTCGTCCCCTTGGGAACATCAGGTCCAACTCGTCCATCATCACTGGGATGATCGATGTGTGGGCCGCCTGCAGTCTTGAAGCTGTCGTATTTTGCGCCGTCATCTTTTCCGGAGTGGGTTTCTTGGATCCCGTCGTGTGCTACTGTCTTCTTGTCTTCAGTGTCATTGTCTTCGTCGTCTTTAGTGTTTGAGGTGGAAGTAGTTGGTGGATCTGAGGTTTTGGACGTCGTGGTTGCGGTGGGGTCGGTGGCAGGGTCGGATGCCGATTGTGTTTTGGAGGAGGGAGCGGGTGGTGCGCCGCTGTTGTCGGAGAGGGAGTTGTCGTTGGTTGAGGATGTAGGTTTGGTGGAGGTGGTGTCTGAAGCAGCAGACGTATCCGCGGTTGTAGAGGAGGGGTTGGCGATTGGGTTGGAGGTCGCTGTGCTTTCTTCTTTGCCCTGGTCATTGAGGTAGGTCCCGTCAGAGATTTTGCCTGTCTCCTCGTTTCCCTTATCATAAGGCTCTCCCGCCTTGACATCCCCAGTCTGTCCAGAGACAGGCTCAATCCCTTGCGTCTCATTGGTACCCGTCGCGTTCTCGCCCCAGATGGCACGCGAGGCTGCGGATGCGATGCTGTTGACTGCTTCCATTTTGGCGTTTGTTCAAGTTTTTTTCAGAGTGAAATGTCGTAAGTCGTCAAGCTTGAGTTGTTGTAGAGGGGTATCTCAATTTCGTAATGGCTTGGTATAATGAGAGAGGGAAGAAGCAAGAAGGAGCAGACTCAATATAAACCAGCATGTGCCACGAGGGTAGCTACCCAAACCTTGGTTCCGCCGCAACGTCATTTCCACGTACGAACATGATTAGCGTGTCACCCACCAAGATTGCGAATCATTTCAATGCTTCAATGCTTCCATCGATCTTCATATCAAGGAAGGTCCAGGTCCGAGGGACAACACGAGACTGGTTCCTACGAGTCACCTTGTTATCGCTTGACGAGCAGCATCCAAGAACCTGGTTTTGAGTTGGCAGCATCAAATTGCGCAATTATTAGGGGTACTCATTTGAGACTGAGATAGGGGTAGTTCCAAGCTTTTAGCTTGCTTGTTTAGATGAAGCTTTCACATGCAGCTTCATTCCAACTGTTCTGCAAGTTGGTCGATGTCTCACTCCGGATTTTACCCCACTATAGAATTTGAAAATATCCTCCCCCACATTTTTACACTTATCTTAATGAGCTATGAAACCTACCGACTTGTCAACATAAACATCGCAGCGTACAAAGTTCCATCTTTTAAAATTCAAGATCTTGAGTTGTTCAGTTCATGCAACATGAGATGCCATGCCATGATGTCGGAACAGTGATACGTCATTCCCGCAGTCCGCAGTGTGGATCTGTGGCATTGTGGCACAGACTTTGTGGCGCATACCGAGGTCAGGGGTCTCAGCCACTCGATACCCTTTACTAACGCTTCGCTGGCACCAGAAAACAGGAACAGGAAACTTTGTTCAAGAAACTCGTGACTATAATATTTTGGGTTTGGGAGACTTCCCAAATATTGGCTGGGAGAATGCGCAAAATCTTTGGGACGATTTGGAACCTCGAGAATTGGCCAGCTGGTCTAGGAGGTTCGGTAGCTGGAAGGCATCATGGACAATGAAGTCAAGTAAGAGTTGGAAAGCAATTGCATGTACTGTATGCCCATGAAGCGCCGTACCATGCCATGCCAACCAAGTGAAGCCCAAATAGCGAACGCCAAACTCCTCAAATCAACCCAATGTAGTACCCAGCAAGAAAAGCAACCCGTGGGTCCTGTGCTACCTCTCCCAAACCCAATCAAACTCCACCACCGTCTCATCTTAAGAATCACTTACTCGGACCAGCAACACCCTTCTCAGCCTCAATCGCCTTTCCCTTCTCCTCTCCGACCTTCTTCTCCGCATCATTCTCCCCCTTAGTCCTCCCATTCCCCTCCTTCTTCGCATCCGGGTTCAGAGGCTTACTATAATCGTACCCCACACTCTTCACAATCCCCAACCCTTTCGTCCTCCCCTCTCTAAACAACAACCTATCTCCCGGCGCCAAGTATTCCGGTCTTTGAACAAATCGAAACGCGACGGTAGCTTTGTCACCTGTACGGATATAGGCTCTATCGATGTCGATTATGGCGCAAGTTTGAGAGACTGGGCCGACGTGGAGCATGGCTTGGTATTTGGTTTTTATTGTGGTTGCGTGGGAGAGGATTAGTACTGGGGAGTTGTTAATGGGGAGAGTGGCAGGGAGAGGGAAAGGGAGGAAGTACCTTCTGCGACAAATTCACGGTATACTTTTGGTGCGTTTTGTTCTAGTTTTGGGAGGACGACCATTCCTTTGCGGACATCTTTTCGTCTGACACGCTTCAATGCAAAGGAGGCAGACTGACCTGCAGATGCAGCTGGGACCTGTATTCGTTTTCGCTCGATGGATCGGATGTTGGTCGTTGTGAATTGTCCCAGAGAGTCTGGACCGATGAGAACTGTGTCACCAGCATGGATGACACCGCTCTTGATGATACCAGATACGACAGTTCCGACGAATGGCACCGAGAAAGTGTCATTGACGTGAAACTCGAAAGGAGCTTGGGTATCATAATGTCCGTGATGTGGAAGGATGTTCAAGAATGACCGAACCAAGTCCAGCGATTCTCCAGTGACGTTAGAAACCTGGAAGATTGGACATATTCGCTGGGAAACGAATTGAGTCGCGGTATTAATACACTGTTCTTTGTTTTTGATGAAGATTGGAATTTTTCGCGCGCCAGGGGATTTCAGTATCCGAGTGATCTGCTGAATAGTCTGCTGCAAGATATGTGGAGGACAAATATCGATTTTGGTGATGACAACCATGACTGGGACATTGAGAGCTAACGCAATACCCAAATGCTCTTTAGACATTCCAATCAGACCATTGTTCGCAGCTACCATCAACAGACAGTAGTTCGGGCTGGAAGACAAGAGGCCGAAGACTGTGGTTCGCAGGTATCGCTCGTGTCCAGCCAAATCAGTGAAGGTAATGACTTTTGCAGAGCGTTTGCCAATCTCTTCCCAAGAGAGCTTCCTGCCTGGGACATCGGCTGCAACAACCTTGCCCATGGTATCGAATCCCATGATCTCCATTCCAACTGAACTGGTTCGACCACTCTCAATCTCGTGTTTGTGTCTGAAGAGGTTGACACGAGCTTTCCCTCGTCCATCATCGAGCCCACCCTTGACCAAGACACCCAGCATAGTAGATTTACCAGCGTCGACATTTCCAACAACCGCAATTCGAGTCTCGATGACCTCCTCGACGGTAGCAGGATGCTGTCTGACCAATATCTTTCCACAGCACTCCTTCTCCTTCTCAATCGCTGCACTCTCAGCCTCCTCCTCCCCACCAACATGTTTCGTTAACAAGATCTGGCAATCTGCTCTGACCTTCTTGGCGGCCTCTCGTAACCGCTTCATGCATACATCCCATTCATCTTTCGTTAGAGCCATAGAGTCACCATTGTTCTCAAATCCAATCTCAAACACGGTCTCGCCATGACCTTCTTCTATCCGTGACTCGAGCAGTGTGACTAGCTTATTGAAGTTCTCGTTGTTGTGCGTGAGCAGTAGCTCTTTTAATCGGACGGATGGAGAGGTGTCTGCGAGATCGAGAGAGTTGAGAATGTCGAGTTCGGCGTGGTCTTCGAGGGTGGCGTTTGTGGTCCCAGCTGCAGATGGATATCGGAGCTTCTGTTGCTGCTCGACGTAGTCGGCGAATTCGCTCAATGCCTTGTATATTCATTAGCATATGGTGACAAAGTGTAGAGAAGGATTGCACACAGATTCGCCTTTCCGCCGCTCGTGTGGGAGCTGTTTGCCTTTCGTTGTCATGATGTTGACTCGATGCGACAAGTGTTGTATCAAGTTGGGGTTTGGTTGTTCTTCAGTGTATTCGTAAGATCATTTGAATAATCCCTATTGCTCAATCTGTTTTCAAATTAGTGCTATAATTGCATTCTGTGGTTAGCGTTAATGTGTGTAGAGGGGAGTCGAATGGTTATGTAGGCGGGTAATGACTCTTTCGGCGGGGAGAAAGCTTTATCGATAAGCACCAGAAGGAACTCAGTAGAGAGTCGTGAATCATCGCAACTTGAGTCACTGGAACCGTATAGAACATTTAGCCATAGATTTGTAGTCAATCTGCCTTGAGAGTGATCAATTCTGCCTCGCTAATTCAGTCGGACCCTTTATTGTGGTATCTCGTGTTTGGAAGTATGCCAATGCTGCAAGTCCGTAACTTGATGCAAAAGACAACTGCCTATACCCCACTACCTCGTTGTTCCGAATATGCGCCACGATTCAGAGCCTCCCAATATTCCATCTAGCCTTAATGACTTGTCTGTTTTGATTCAGATTGATTTCGCATGTTCGATTTCATGATGCTCCTTGCGGTGAGATGAGGACCACGCTGTCGCCTATAGCAGTATCAGCTAGCTCAACAGTCTGAGAAGCAGCAGGAGAGGATTTTAAGATATACCTCTGACAAACAACATCTCGGATTTCCTGTGGATAGTCTGCCAACTATTTTAGCAGTTGTTCTCCTGTCTGCCGTGTCTCTGTATCCTACCTTCACGGTCTCCTCCTCGTCCTCATCCTCTTCCACCACGTAGATTGTCTCCTCCACGTCTCCCAATACCAGGTTGCAATGGCCGTCGTATGCCTACAAGGCGTTAGAAAGTGGCAGAGCATCTGCAGAGGTAGCGCCTACGTGTAACCTGCCCTTGAGCTCTCGGTCTCCTCTCAGCTTCACGAACACAATCTCGTCCAGGCACAAGCGCACCAAATCCATAGGCTCTGCAGGCGCAGATCCTCCATCTTCGACGTCGGCCATGATTTCGTAATTGCTGGCGTTGGTTGTTGAGAGGCGCGTCGTGGTCCAAGATCAGATGGTGTTGCTTTGACTTTCGCGTCGTGAAATTTGCTTCGCGGAAGTTTCCGTGCCTCCAGAATTGAGAATTGACTTCCCTACCCCAGAAAAGCATTGAACTTCTCTCCACCTCCACATTTTCCCAACAACATCATGATAAGTCAACGATAGCAAATGACCCCGCTACCTCTCAGATTCGAGGCAATTGAGTCCCGACTTGCCTCATATGCTTGTCCTCGAGGCGTTCCTGGTCGCGTGCACTCTCTCCGACTCCGAAGATGCTTCCGAAGCACCGCTCCTCGAACTTCCACCGCGACTGTGGACGCAATACCCTTACTACATAACGACGAACACAATAGACCTGCGACGGGTGTACTGGCATCGCAGAACCAGGCATCACGATCCGCGGAAGAGAGTCATAGAAGCTTGGTAGAACACCAGCCATCAACCGTCAGATGGCGGCACGATGAATTTATGCAAAGGACGGCGCCACGATTTGGCAAACCAAGATGGCAGAAAATTCGATCAAACATTGTCCCAGGCGAACCGATGGCTCTCGAGAACCAAGTACCAGACGAGGGATTGCGAATAAAGGAGGAGACCGCCGTATACTCGGCTCTGCGAACTGGGGACCCACACGCCGTGATGCGGTCTCTTATGAATCTTGTCCAGCTCGAAAGCTATGGCTACCCATCTCCTCTTCTCCTGGCAGCACCTCCGTCAGTATTCTCCGAGATTCTTCGCTGTATGGATCCAAAGCACTTTATAGATCCGTACGCGGAGGTCTTCAGCGAAATCAGTAGCGTTTCAACACATCTGTTAGGGGCGGAGAACATCCTTGAAAGCGAAGACTATTACGAGTTCTGCTCTGCATTCATCGGGCAGGCTGGTCGTATTATGAACGCGCGACGCAAACGGTGGCCCCTTAATCTCTCGGACTATAAATACCTCTTGAAATGTGCCAAGTCTGTTGGACACGCTAATGCTGCAGAGAGGATCTGGAAGTCCATGACCGCGCCTCCAAAAGGTCAACATATGGGTGATCCTGTGATCCCGGATGCCGAAGCTTTCAATCATTTCTTGGCGGTAAAATGCTGGCAGGGCAAAACAAATCCAAAGCACAGGTACAGACTTCGAGTGATCGAAGAGAATTTTACACCTCGATCGTGGCTTATCCCTCCTCATACGCTTACCTCTCACCGAGTTGGACTTCCAATGGGTATCAAAGCTCAAGCTTCGCAGCTATTTCGACAAATGGTAGAAATGGGAGTTACTGGTAATGAAGAAACCTTCTGTCTTATGATCATTGCCCTTGGTCGAGAGGCTGATCTTGATGGCATTGCTGCAATCCTCAGGCGAGTTTGGAACATCGACGTCGAATCGATCATGACGAAAGACGAAGCAACAATCCCACCCCCAACCGCATACAGTCAATGCTCTCCATTCTTTCCATCAAACCACCTCCTCTACTCCATCGCTCATTCTTACGCTAGCAACAACGACATTTCGACTGCCTTGCGACTTTTAGATTATGTCTCACGCCATTACTCGATTACTATCCCCCTGAATGTTTGGAACGAGATCTTGATGTGGACATCCGTGCTAGCCACCAAGAAGATACCTGTTAGAATGAAGGGCGAGGAAGTGAAGGAGACTGGAAGGGAGACCGGTCAGCTGCCTCCTAAAGCCATGTCTAGCCTGTGGCAAACGATGATCTCTGAGCCATACAATGTCAAGCCTACCATTCAAATGTACGATCGCCTCATAACAAACCTTGCGTACCGGCAACGGTTCGGTGAGATGCAGATGCGTATGGAAGAAGCGCGAACAGTGCTCAAAGCAGAAATACGCATTCTTGGCAGGAAAGAAGCAGCTTTTGTCGCTACCCAGAGGCGGTCCAAAGAATCCTTGGTTGCAGCGAAAGCTCGTGATCTGATATACGCTCGATTCCGTGTATGGCGCAACAGGCAATATGTCAAGAGATGGCTACGAATATTGATTGCTCGAGGTAGCAAGGACCTTTTGCTTGATGATCGATGGTCACAGCAAACCCTTCCCAACATTGTACGGGACTGGTTGGTCTTTTTGCCGGACCTAATCAAGTACCGGACCTCTAGTGGCCATGTGAGATTTTGGAGCGGAACCAAGCAGCAGAAAAGATGGAGGGCTGGAATATTAGCCCGACGCGCTCAGCGGAGGCCAAGGTGGAAGGAAACCGATGACTACGAGCTTGAGGAAGGACAGATGGGACATGAAGAAGTGCCCATCGGAACTGGACGACAAGAATACCCTGAAAGGCGAGATGCATGACGATGAGCGTTTAGATCTTCCGATCTTGCATATAGATGATAGACAAAGACTGTATGTACTTGTACGACACCTCACGCAATGTAATTCGGATCATAATATTTCTTGGAGGAACTCGGGAACGATACACGTTATTGTGGTACTATGAAATGGGCATTGCATGCTCTTGCTATCCTTATGCTTCAATCTTCCAGCCCTTGCTCCAATCCCATGTATGTTCATTGCCATTGGGACTATACAATCGTTGTATCACCCGGCATTTTTGTCGCCCTTTCGGTAACTTGTGATGCTCACTACCCTTGCCGTTAATGTCAAAGGGAGAAGTATTGCAGCGGAGTCCAGCAGTCTACTATGGCTGTTTGTATTTCGAGCCTGCAAAACCTCAAATCCCATTGTCTTCCTTTCGTGATAGTGTTGGGGGTACCAAAGTATCAATCCAAAGTTTCGCGCTTCCCAGCATACTCTGGGCTGTATGTACACTGCCATCGTCTTAGCGAGCTTGCATTCCTTTTACCGCAGAAGCAGTCAGCTCTTGTCCAAAGAAACCTGCATCTCAAAGCCCATCTATTTCCCTAACCAAAGGTCTCTCTCATCACAAACCCTCTGACAGGATATAGCCCCCCTCTTCTCCATCTCAAATCCTTTTCACATCATGCACCACATCGGCCTGGTCCACTTGCCTCACACGGCACTTCCAAACCGATCGAACCCAAAGCCTTGGTACAGACACCCGATCCGCTCATCGAAAGCAGCTCTCAAGATGGATCCCAGATTCATGGATTCGTCCACTCACATCGATCGTCCTGATAAATTCGCCTCCCCTTCCGACAAGATCGACTACCCGGATTCGATCGAGTCTGCCCAATACAACACGACAACTTCTTCGACCGACAAAGGCAAATCTCTCGATCGCGAGCAAATCCATCCCATGACACCCTCCCCAAACTCAAAGACCAAAGTCACAATCGAAGACTTCTACAGTGCTGACGAAAACGAAGATCAAGACCACCCAACCAGTCCAACCAACAACATCAAATTCAACGTTGTCAAGAGCAAAAAGCACAGTCCTCACGCTGATCCTGAAGACGAGCACGACCATCGCAAGATCACTTGCACCGGTCTCTCGGCCTTGTACGAATCCGGCGCTCGGGTCGGGTCGCTCAAGGATGGTGAATCTCTTCCAACCCCACCCACTTCTGATGAGAAGACGACGGACACCGAGGACATGGACAGCAATCTCAAGTCTCCCACTCGCCCATCGAAGAACAAGAGCGGCGAGGACGCGATGGAGAACTCCCCTTTGAACTCCTCCACTTCATCGAACGACACGAAAATCAACTTCCCCGATCCCGATACCATCAAAATCACCTTCTCCTCCGATGGCCCCTCTTCCAAGCCACCCAAAAACGGCCTCTACGACAAGCAAACGTTCCAAACCACCCTCCCCCCATCCCTCTCTGATGCCAAATTCACAATCCCCATCCTCGACACGCGAGAATCCCTCCTCCTCGCCTCCATGGACCTCGCAGCCCGCTTCGACAACAAATTCCACTTCACCGAGTATTCGAATTCCTTGCTCCGACGAGAAGCTGAAGAGAAGGGCAGGAAGATTGAGGAGTTGGAGTGGAAGGTTCGGTGTTTGGGGGGAGGAGGGGAAGGGGTTTGGAAAAGATAGAGGGGTTTTGGAGGGGAAGATGAGGGATTTGCAGGGAAAATTCAAGGATGCTCAGTCTAAGTTGGGGGAGAAGGAGAACGAGAATAAGGACTTGAAGAGAGAGTTGATTGGGGAGAGAAGTGATAAGCCAGAGAAGGATGATGGGATAGAGAAGTTGAAGGATGAGCTGGCGGGCGAGAAGGAGAACCTTGAGGCGCTAGAGAAGAGAGGTGAATTTGTGTTTGGGGATGCGGAAGAGGAGATTTCTAGACTGAGGGGCAAAGTTGAGAATTTGGAGAAGGACTTGAAGGGTGTGAAGGGCGATTGGGCTGGTGCTGAGGATGAGAATTCGGGGTTGAAGGAGAGGATTGTTAATTTGGAAGAGCTGTTGTCAGTTGAGAAGATGAAGTTGTCTGAGGAGACCATGAAGTTGATTGGCAGAGAGGAAAAGGTTGCCATGTTGGAGAACAAGGTTGAGATGTTGAATGAGAAGAAGGGAGAATGCGAGATGATATGCGATGGACTTCGACGCGATTTGGACAATGCGAATGGGGAGAATTGGGGATTGGAAAAGAGCAACAAGAGGCTAGAGAAGGGCTTGGCGGCTGAAAAGGAGTCTCCGCACTTGAGAGATCTGGTTGGTACTAGAAAGGATGGTCGTGCCTTGGAGGAGCGCATCAAGGGCTTGCAGAAGGAGAATTCCGAGTTGAAGAAGGCGGCCACGGGTCTGGAGATCGAGGTTCTCAACCACAGGACCAGAGCTACTGAGATGATCACGATGTTGGAGGGCCTTGTTGGTCATCCCGTTCGTCAGGCATTGGGAGATGTCGGATCCTCTGCAGTCAACAAGCAGGCTCCCACTCGAGGCCAACCTTATGGTCTGAGAGGCGGCCGTGGCTCTCACAAGTTTTTTCTCACAAGCGCTTGAGCTGATTGGACTATTATCAGCATTGAGTTGGACGGACTGTGAGACTGGAAGCGGGAAGCTGAGGAAGATTAGACCATCGTTAAAGAAGAGTTTAGTGCTTGTTTGTATTCCATGACCAATGGATTTAAAAGCCTCGATATTTGTCACCGATGATCGTGATTGATACCTTTAGCAAATCTCCTGTAATTGCCTAACAGTCGAAGAAAAAAGCTCGTTTCTTTTCCTTGGCTGTCGTTGTCGTTGCGTAAATTGCCAAATGCAAAGACAGCCTGCTGACCTGCCAACTGCCCTAGTAATACATTTTCAAATAAAGAAAGACAGCATATCGATCGAGCTCGAAGAACTTTACCTCTAAGCGTCACCCCACTTGATGATGAACATGACTCTCTTTGGCGTCGCTCACAAGCACACTTCCCACCAGGAAGGGCTCAAATGCTGCCTGCCTGGACCAGGTAATCTCCGTGCAGTTTGATTGAGAAAGGTTCCGACCGGTCAAGATCTGAAGATTAAGCTTAAACTTTAGCTCAGCTGGCTTGTCGTATTTAATGTCCTGATAATATTGGGATATTGAAGACTTTTTCGAACGTTTGCACTCCTCGAATCTATCCGCTCTCGCGGCATCGTGTACACCGACACGTACAACCTAAACAGGACTCTAGTTGTATCTGTCGAGTCTGGTTCGGCATGTCAGGAATGACATAAGCAGTGAAAACTTCTTCGCCCACTTTAATGTCCCTCTTGGCCAGGTAAATGTTCCGACAATCGGTAATGTAAATATCGAAACCCATCTCCATCAGTTGAGGAGTCTCACAACTTGGAATGAAAAAAGAGTACACGGAGTCGAAACACAAAATTTCGGTGATGCTGGCCCTATTCCTCGACATCAATCGTGGAGTTGTTTCTGAGCCGGTACCTGCTCTGCCCATTAGGAAGGATAGTGAATTCGACGATTCCATTGTCTCAGCCTTCCTTGGAAAATCTTGCTGGTTGAAGCCAAACGCGCTCGCAAGGACTATAATCCTAGACGCGATGCAGTCTCTAGGTCATTGGGGCCTTTGCCTCCTTAGAATGCCTCGATGAGGATGGGACATTGAAAGTGCTGCTAAAAGTAAGGGTGAAAAGTAGAGACGTACCACAGGGTATTGAGGACCCAGGCAACGTAATCGAGCTTGGCGAAGATTTCGACTCCGAGAGCTTGTAGAATTCCTATGGACTTATAAAATCCCTCTCTAAATTCCAGGGAATAGCTGCTTTGCACGAGTCGTGCAAACAAGGGGTGCTTCAGTGAATGTTGTTTCACCTGTACGGGGACAGCGAACACACGGGGCCATATCAAGGCTATGAATGGGGAGAACTGGGCAGCGTCATACAAAATACCGAAGCTTTTGCCACACTGAGCTTTGTGGGAAAATTCAGCAGCAATTTCCTGGCATCATTGGGTACAGAGGCACAGCTTCAGACATCATGGGAACGAAAATGTGGTCGGATCGAGATCCGCACAGCAGTTGTAGCACTGGTCGGCCATCTGCTTGCTGCTTACAGGGAGGGGTCCTAAGGAATCCAGAACCTGCTCGCCAGTGGAAATGTCTCATTTGGAAAAGACTCCAAAACATTCTTGGCCCACGACGTCGAGTCAGTGGCGGCGTTCCCCCTGGGAGGGTCAAAATGAATGTCCCAGAAGTTGTAGGACATGTATCACATGTATCTAGGCATGACCCAAGAACATGCGAAAGGCAACGACTCACCAATCGCCGAGTTCCCTATATTCGAAGGTCGAATTTCGAGCATGCCTTTCGAACTCCGTCCCATTTTTGTGTTCGCTTGTGCAATGACCTCGCCAAGATTTCGTCTGGGCTAGGGATATTTCATTGTCAAAAGTCCGCCAACATCTCGGATCCTCTTAGGAGAGAGACTCCTCGGCTCATGCCGCTGACCAAGTCGTGAGCATCTCTCATCTGGCTTCCTATGTCAAGCAATTCTGCATCGCTTGGGTAGTGGCTCAAGGCCTGGCGGCAAATCTTCGTAGTATCGGACAATGATCTGAGATAGCCAAGAGCAGCTAGGAGGAGCCAGAGGAGTCCTGGCTAACCTGGAAGATTGAAAAGGTCGTTAAGTAGGAATTGGAAAAACCCGCAGTCGACGTCGGTCCTCGAGCAAGCTCCTGCAAATATGTTCCCGGCATGCCGCCTCGCCTTTATTCGTCTAGAAGGGCTGTCGAAAAGCTGATTATACATTGTCCAGTCAAGAAAGTCCTTGCAAGGGCGGAAGATTGAAACTCAATCTTTCCTTCCCACTCACTAGTTCCGCCTCTATTGACGATATGCACATGCCGTACTAAAACTAAGCCAATTCCCCGATGTTCGTCTTCCTCTCGAGCGCCATATCAATCAGGAGCAAGGTCCTGTTTTTGTCCGCCGCTACTAGTTCTAAGAATTCGAAGGAGCAGAGGGCTTCCGCTCGTCCATGCTAGAAGTAAGGATTGTAGGTAAGTTCCGCGAGGAGCTAGGCGCGCCGTCGAAGCTCTGCTTGGCCTCGGTCTAGTATCATCTGGTTTCTCCAGTTAGCTGTAATTTCCTAAGCAAGGCTGGGACAATAGCTGGCCTCTAGTGGGGGTTGCTGCCGCCAGATCATCTGCGGGTGAATCGATGGCTTCTGTTCATGAATGTCCCAGCTGGTCTCCATGGCAGTGGTTAAACGATAGCCCTTTTCGATTTGAGCAGAAAATCGCGTCGAGAACTCTTGGCGCCAGCACGTGACAAGGGTCTGTGCGCGCCCGACTTCCGGCTCCGCTCCTCGATCAATGTCTCTCCTCGTCTCAAAACCTTTGACAAGAACATTATCTGAATCTTTACTACCCTGGCGCTCAATACGAAGTGTCTGTAGGACATCATCATCATGCCTCTTCAGATTTTCAAACCTTTCCCAAGGCTACCACAGGAGCTTCGCAGCGAAATATGGCTAGCCGCTATGCCAGAGCCTCGCCTTGTCTGTCTCTATGAGCATGTCACAGAGACGTACAACGAGGAGGAGTACGATCCAACTTTATACACAAACCTCTATAGCGCCCCCGAAATGGTAGATGCCATCGACCAAGCATACTTGGACTGTTCTGGTAAAGAATATGCCGAAGACGAATGGGACCCCCTGAAGATTTGCTATGCACGAACATCAATACCCTCACTGTACAAGATCGATCCTGGTCTAGAGCACTTCAGCCAAGCATGGAAGTATCCCAACAAGAAACCCGAAGGAAAACTGCAGACACAGCTCGAAAGTTACAAGTTCACGTCAGCTCTCCCCAAACCAGAACTGCCTCTGCACCTCCTCACAGATTGCCGAAACATTTACGAGGTGTACGAAGCCACTCGTCGAGGATACATCTGGAGCAGTTGTCCCATTCCAGCCCTACTCCATACGTGCAGGGAGTCTCGTTCTACGATGAAGCGTGCTGGCTATGAGCTGACATTCGGCCATCGTACCTCTAAACCAAGGGTATGGTTCAACTTTCGCCATGACACCCTTTACCTGTCTGTACCACCGGCCTGGGATATCGATGAGTACCCATCATCCAAATCCCTTGATCAAGGACCATGGAACATTGGCCAACTCTCCCCTGATGATTTGGTCCGCGTGGAGAGGCTAGCTCTACGCGATGTTAACGCATTTCGCGATGACTGTCTATCACAAGCCATTCGACTATTCGGCAATCTGAAGGAGGTCTTAGTCGTACGCCACCACAGAACTACCAAGCCCATAAAAGAACTCTTAGACCAATACTACGAACGTGAAAGTAGGGAAGAGTGGGGTCATGTTGAAACTGAGAACACTCTTTGGCGATGCCTGGAGTACACAGTCGCTGACATGTTTTCTACTCGCTGGGTCGACCGTGATTCCCGCAATTTCAGGGATCTACAAAGCTACCTTCGTAGTGGTGGAGTTGAGACGGGTTACTGGCCATCTGTGACAGCCAAGATTGAGAGCTTTCTGGAGCAGCAGATGGAATGGGCAGTCGTGCGTGGTGTTCCTTCATGGATCATTCCAAAAGTCAAAGTTGTTCAAGTCGTCACAAAGACTCAAGAAGAAGAGATTTTACAGGATCGTGAAAAATATGCAAGACGAAATTACGGATGCCCTCCTGCTCCTCCACTCCCTTCGATGTCTTTGTTTTCTCTCCCCGAGTTCTCTATTGATTTTCGATAAGAGCAATCTGCACTGGGCGTTCAGAGAGTTACCCCAGCCGCCATCATGGATCTCAATTTAGTATGTCGGTCATCATCCATCACGGACTCGATGTTATCGCGAGTTAGGTCGAACCTCATGCCAACATACCATTCCAACCTTTGATACGGCGATCGCACAGCCAACATCCGTCCCATGACCGCCGGATCACTTGTCACTAAGTTATTCAGCCCAATTCTGGCGAGAGACCCTGGGCATCATCAGTATCTCCGACATTCGGACTGGTATCGCTCGCTACCTATCATATTTCTGATTGACCTCCATGAAATCCAAATGGAATCTCCCACCCGAGATCTTTTGGACAAGCCAAAATCGCGATATACCCGCAAGCCAGGGTCCTTTAAAATGCCTCGATCGGTACCAACTTCTAGACGTTTGCACAACGTACACTCCCACGAGGGAAACCAAGGATAGAGCTGATCCAACTCCCGACACTCTGGTCCCGAACCTTTGCTAGAAAATCCATGTGGATAGGACCCCCAACTTTGGTGCAACGAGCGGTGCACTTCGTATCTACCCTTTTAAATGTAGCGAGGCAGGGGGGTTCCAGGCTGGCACAGACCAGAAAACTACCAGAATAGGTTTAAACACCCTTTCCCGCCCCCGGCCTCGCTACATTTAAAAGGGTAAACACGTTGTAGAAAACCAAGCGACGTGGCCTCGAGGTTATGCTTTCCCTCGAATGCCAAGTGGGAGGATAAACTTCCTGTTGCGGTCATACGTCCGCGATAATAGCAGATAAAATTGGAACGACTTCATTGGAGGTACACTGCATGCGTGCGGTGGAGCTGGTGTACAGAATTGGCAAGTCATTCTGTTTGGAATTGCCGTGATTGGATGGGAGATGCAGGATTGCAGGGTTGCGGGGTTGATTCTCTGCCCGGGTGACAAGTCCGAATAGGCAGAGTCGTGAAGGCTTGGACAGGGACGGGGGAGCACAGTATCCTGCCGGTGCTGCTGTTTTGCAGGCGGAGGTTGCTTTTCCCGGCTGCACGTATTGATGCGGGAGAGCCCTGGCTGTTCAAGATTTCCGTTATGTATCACTTTCTCCTCGAGTTTGCGATCTTGCTTTCGTGATTAAAACTGGTTTCACTCGTGATCTTCAGTTGCAGGACGTCTTTGAGCCAAGATAGGATCGCAGCCATGACGGAGCAAGTGCAGCTCGAGGTCTGTATTGTCTGGAGGTCCCCAATTCGCGGAAACGGTGTTGACGAGTTACCCTACAGGCGGTTGATGATATTATTGAAAACGACACTTCTTTCGGAGATGTAAGCCACCTCACCCCGGATCACGGGTCGGGCCGCATATTTATAATTCTCTCCAGGATGATCAAAGTTCAACGACATCCATTGGTTCCAGTGTTTTGAAGTATCGACAAGAAAATGGACGAACGTATCATGCATACAAAGACGGCAGTAAGTCGATGCCCTCAAAAGAGACAGTCATAGCCTAACTCAGTCTCAGAGTATGTGTTGCCAAACGATGAGGTCAGTCACACGCCTGCTAGCGGTTGAGGCGCCCCAAGCTGATATCAAGGCAGGGGGAAAATGATCGCCTGGGTCCGTCGACCTCCATCTCTTTGCGAATCACAACAAGCTCACTCTTAGTCAGATCTACAACACTACATGTATAGCCTAATGTTGGATGGCAAATTGATTACTGCTCCAGTCCCTAAGGACCAACAGCTTCGTCGAGTCCTGGATGCAGGGACTGGAACGGGCATCTGGGCAATTAATTTCGGTGAGTATCGGGATCCTACCTGGAAAAGGCCCCTATACTAACTCGGACCAGCCGATGAGCATCCCGAGTCACAGGTATTTCTGAACTTGTTCAATTCCCTCAACCAAGGCTAAGGTTTGCTAGGTCCTCGGCTTAGGTATGACTTGAGCCATATTTCCCTTTCTGGTAGTTCTCACGAACTCTACTCGCTGCAACCCCTGAACCAGGCATTTGACTCCCGAATAACTCCCGATATGTCTTAAAGAAGCATGCTGACTCAAAGATGTCGCCCCAGACCTCAGTCCCATACAACCGCAATTGTGTTTCTCCCATACTTTCTTGAACACATTGCCTTTGCTAACCTATCATAGCGTACCACCCAACTGCGCATTTGAAGTGGATGACATCGAGGAAGACTGGGCCTATGAACAAAAATTCGACCTCATATTCATGCGCATGATGACTGGGTCTCTTTCTGACTGGCCCCGCTGCTTTAAACAATGCTACGAGTACCTCTTTCCCCCACCCATTCCCCATTCTCCGCCTTTCGTCCCATCTAGTAAAGGAAAATAGGAATCTCAATCCCGGCGGCTGGATCGAAATCCACGACATGAAATTCCCCATCGAAGACAACGACTCCTCCTTCCCTTCAGGTCTGTCAACTCCTGAAATTTCGTATGCGTTTCAGAGAAAATTTCTTGCTGATTTGTTGTGCCAGACTGCGCCGTAAAACAATGGACCGAACATGTGATCGAAGCCGCCAAGAACCTCGGTCGCCCACTCGACAGCGCCAAACACTACAAACAACAACTCATCGATGCTGGATTTGAGAACGTCACCCAAGTGATGTATAAATGGCCTCAAAATCACTGGCCGAAGGATGAGAAGTTGAAAGAGTTGGGAAGGTGGATGTATGAGAATTTCTCGACTAATTTGAGTGGATTGAGTTTGGCGCTTTATACGAGAGGATTAGGGTGGAGCGTGGAGCAGACGGAGTTGTTCTTAGTGGAAGTCAGGAAGAGTATGAAGGATACTAAGGTTCATGGGTATTATCCGATGTGAGTTAACGTTCTTGAATTTAACGATGAGGGGGCTGACCCTGCATGTCTAGCTATGTGATATACGCGCAGAAGCCTAAGTCTCCCGAGGCATAATAGAAGTTCTGTTGAAGCAATGAACGAGATACGCCTTTTGGTCTGAGGGAAGCCTCGAACATATTCGACCTTTCCCAGAAGCAATTGCTTCCAGTGGCTTCCACATGATGGGAAGTACTCACGGTGGTCAATGTCCGGATAATGTTGCAAAGCTTACATCCGGATAAATAGATAAAGGGCCTCTCCCCGCCCCTACCCCAATTTTCTTCAATGTTCTTTCTTGGCGTGCATTTCATAATGTCCAAAATTTCTATATCACTTTTCCTATTCTCAATTCTCCTGCCCATTTTCGCGCAATTCATCCCGAGCCCAGGCAGCTTCCCTCCCCCAGGCGGCGATCCCCTCATCCCAGGTGGAATATTCTCCTCTTCCGCCGCCGAACTCACCATCCTCTACCCCATATCCCCACCCTAGCCACAGATCCCGAGGCCCCCACCACACCCAGCATCCCAACCAACGACTCAGGTCCCTACCCCGCAACCCTCTTCACCGACGCCCTCCTTCCAAATCATACGATATACGCACCTATATCACCGCCAAAGGGACCGAAGTTGCCGTTCATAAGCTGGTCTAACGGGATATGCGAAACAAATGGATTAGCGTACAGGTTTTTCCTGACCGAGATAGCGAGTTGGGGGTACGTGGTTGCTGCTGAGGGTCTGCCTGGTGGGTATCCTGGGAATAGAACAATGTTTTCGACTGTTGCTGAATCTAGAGCCGCGATAAACTGGGCTATGGATGGAGGAGGGAGGAAATATGGGATTGATAGGGAAAAGGTGGCGACGGCGGGGCATTGTGGTGGGTTGGAGGGTTTAAGTACGGCTTATCGTGATCAGAGGGTTGAGAGGATTTTGTTATTTGATATCTCGATTTTTGGGGATGATAAGAGGTATTTACTAGAGGCTATTGATGTGCTTGTGGCTTGGTTTGAGGGCGGGAAGTTGGATTTTACTTATCCTTTGGTGCGTGTTCTATTCTTCGTCGCTAAAGGGAGGAGAGCTAATGAGCGGAAACAGGCTGTAAAGGACTACGCGTTATTGAATGAGGGGTTGCCGACTTTCAAGGTGAGTCTTGATACCGGGCATTATGGCACGTATTTCGCAACGAATGGAGGCAAGTTTGGGAAGGCGGCTGTGGATTATTTGGAGTAGCAGCTTAGGGGCGATGTGGTGGCGAAGAGAAGGTGTTTGAATCCAGGGAGCTTGGTGAGTCAGAATTGGACGGTGGAGTATAAGAATTGGTTTTGAGCTCGCGAGGCTGGTGCCGAAGGTGAGTGGTAAAATTAGTCGGTCTGCGATCGAGGAACATCAACGAGAGGCAGATCTATGCTATTTAGGTCACTTGATCTGCACGTAGGGAAAAATGACTTTTCCTATTGTTCAATTTCCATTTGGATACTCTATCAGTTCTGATTCCCTCCGCGCTCCAACATCGTGGCGTTATTACGAGCTCTATAAGTCTTGGCGCGCATTTTCTCAGCATCCAACTCGTTAATAGAGAGCGAAATTCACGGCCTATTCTTCATTCGCCAATGGACACTTCCAATAGTCGATCTTGTGAGAGTACCAGTGATATCAACGCTGATTGCATTGTTAAACACGATTGAACTTCAAAACGAGCGCAGCACCAAGATTTCTGTGGGCCTACTCCCCCTATTGCACCGTGGAAATGAATACCTAAGCGAAGTTAATTGAGATCCACAATAGGGGAACAACTATACCGAATGAAGTATGGTTCCTAGAACGTCATCTGACATGCAGCTACTTAGCTCCACCGCATGCTTTTCTTCCTGTCAATATCACCACTTTCTTAGTAGCACCCTGATATGAACGCTATGTCGACCTACGTCCACTGTCGATAGAAAAGCGTTCGAGATGCCGTCACAAGTAGCTCTTGTAACAGGTGGATGTGGTTGTGTAGGCTTTCACATTGTCAAAGCTCTTCTCCAGGACTCGGATTTCTTGTCAATTCATGTCTTCTCGCGCAAACCGACGAAGAATTTGCTTCCTGGGGTCGCATATCATGCGGGAAACATCTCATCAGACGAGGATGTCAAGGCGTTATTCTCTGCGGTGCAGCCGACTGTTGTGTTTCACGTGGCCTCACCGGCATCCGAAGGCTCTTCCAACGGTTTCAAATACTTCTACAATGCAAATGTCACTGGCACAATGAACCTGCTTGAATATTCAAACAAATCAAGGTCAACAAGAATGTTCATCTACACCTCATCTGTCAGCGTCTGTGCCCCTCCGCTTCATTTCGCCACAGAAGACTGCCCTTTGAAATCCTTCAAGGACTTCAATTATTACTCAACAACAAAAGCCATCGCCGAAACCGCAGTCCTGCAAGCCAACGACAGAACAAGGTTGCTCACCTGCGCCCTCCGAATAACACCAATATATGGCGAACGAGATAGCCAAATGATCCCTGGACTCCTCCAGTCGCTCCAAGTCGGATTCAACATGATTCGATTTGCTAGCGACAAGGTTCTCATGGATGTCACCTCAGCGAACAATGCAGCTACAGCTCACATCCTTGCTTACAAAGCTCTCAAGAGGACGATCTCTGACTCGACTTCGGACAAGGCTGACGGAGAGGCATTTTTTATCACCAACGGGACGCCTTTGCCTCCTTGGACCGTTCTTCGAAAAGTCTGGGCTGCCGCAGGCGACCAAACTCCCGAGGCTGAATTGTGGTGGGTTCCTGCATGGTTCTTGGTGGGACTTGGGACAATGCTGGAATGGCTCTTTTGGATCTTCACTTTCGGCACAAGAACTCCGCCCGATTTCAGAAGCCATTCCTTCAGGTGGATAAACGAAGAAAGAACATTTTCGATTCAGAAAGCAAGAGAAAGGCTGGGTGGGGTATGAGCCAATGGATGACATTGATCGAAGCATTAGGGATGGAGTAGCATGGGCGTTGGAGACGATGCAGTCGCCCAAAACGAAGTAATCGGAAACAGTGTTGAGGAGCAATTACTTCGGTTCACTGTAGTGTTGGGATGTGGTCCATACTTTCTTTGCGGGTGTATGGGTTGGGAAATGCCTCGGAAGTCGCGAAGGGCCAATCACATGCCGCGACATCGCATTTCCCTTCGAAGTCCGTCGGAAGTATCTGAATTGGGGTACTAAGCTAGAGCTTGGTTCCTGTAATCTTCTATGACCATGAGTATGACCGTAAAAAGCTTTTAAACTCAGCTGTCCAGCAGCAACTTAGTGCTGGCACTTGCTGTTCGCTGTTTCATTTCCTATTTTGAGCACCCGCAGAAAGATCGGCATCAGCTCCGCAGACCGGGATATGACCTCATGTCAGCTTTCATGGTAACCACAAAGTTCAAAGCAATTTGCTTCACAGTGCTCGTAGGTTCATCATGGATCAATTTTCTCCCACTTTTCAATTACCCGCCACTACCAGTACAATACGATCATGCCTTCAGAAAAGTTTTTCGCTGGCGCCCCATCCTTTCCTGACGATGTGCCTACTGCCCGTCTATCTATCGTATCACTCGAGAAACTTCTAGGGTGCGGAGAGAAAGAGTTGGCGAAGCTTTTCGGCGCATGCACGAACGATGGTTTCTTCCTTCTTGACTTGAGAGGCGTCTCTGGTGGTGCGAGCCTTATCACAGTTGTCGGGGAACTCTTCAAGATCAACAAATCATTGTTTAACGTAGTTCCGGTGAACTTGAGTATGCTCATCCACCACCTGGCATCCTAGGGTGACCCCCTTTTTTTCTTCTTTTTTTTTTTTTTTTTTTCGGTTCTCGAAATCTGCACAGCCTCCCTTTTCATGTCGTTTCCATAAGCAAGTCTTTAGATGCTAATATTATCGAAAATAGATGTAATGCATTTGGCTCAACTGAGATTGAATCGGGACTGCCAGATCGTTTTGAGTTGTCTGCATGAGCCAAGACGACATCATCGGCAGTACTTCCCCAATTCCACAACCAACAACCATGGAAAAGGGACGCCCAGTCTTCAACAACTTTGTCACAAATTCGCATTACGTCGCATCACGGATCTTACTGCATCTAGACAGGCATCTCTGTCTCCCAGAGGGCGCTCTCGAGTCCCGTCAAAAGCTCTACAGCGAATCGGGATTTATCATCCACTTGATGAAATATCCTCAACAACCTGAGTCTGATCGCCGTACCATTCTCCTTGGCCACACGGATGTAGGAACTGCCACATTGCTTTTCAATGTCATCGGGGGCCTACAAATCCTCCCGGCCGACTCGGACAATAAGGAGGAGAATTGGCGATATGTGAAGCCCCGGCCGGGCTGCGCCATTGTAAACCTTGGAGACACGATGAGAGAATGGACTGGTGAAATACTAAGGAGCAATCCTCATCGTGTCACATTCCCGCCTGGAGAGCAAGGAGATTTCACACGATACAGTATAGCGTACCTGATGAGGGCAGAATCTGGAGCGAGTATGAAGAGGCTTGCTTTGAAAGGGAGTCTAGTTCAGCTGGTGAAGGTTGGTGAGGAACAAATCGAGTTTACAGCTGATGGGTGGGTCGGTCGAAAGACGGCTCTGGCAAGATCGGCAAAAGATCCAGCGAGTGCGAGAGATGGTCGAGGTGGTTGGGCCTGAGGACTTCACCATGCGACGGCCTCAGAGTGGCTTGCGACTGTTGGAAAAACAGGTAAGATTCGAATGAGTTCACGTAAACAGAGCACGGCGGATACGTATCACAAGGCTAGCTTCGTATGAGCTAATCCAATAATAGTGTATCCTATTGTGTCTATCTTTCTATCTAAGGAGGGACCGTTCAATATATGGGAACAATTGTCTCGTGCGATGCTTCGTACGAGACACATATCGTCTCATCGAGTGCGCCAGCGCACTCGACACGTGATCTGGCATTTCGAACCACGGTCCTCGCGACAGCGACCTTGATGACACTTTTATATTTTATATGGATTGTAAATATTTCGTTTGATACCTTCTAGCAATTCTGCATGGTATTGAAGCAACATTTCGCTCAAGAATCTTTTCCTAATCGTCCAGCTACACGTGACGTAACCGAGGCCGTCACCAGCTTCGAAAGAGGGAGGTACCGGCAAGATAGGGGGCTCGGCTACTGAAACACCACCTATAAAAAGACACCCTCTCCAACTCAGCGCACCGCAACATCAAAGGTCCGTCTCGAGTCAAGATTCCCAGTCACTCTGGGCCTCTATTGTCCATCACGGAATTCTCCTGCACTGAGCTAATCTTTCCAAGCTCCTTGTCATCAAGTCAAGCTCAACATGCAGATCATCATCATTCGACATCCCCACACTGCCACGCGTCAAACTTTCGCATCCGCCGATACGAGTGTTTGAAACACGATATATAGAAACAAAATCCTAGATAATTTTAACCGATGAAAGTTTGTTCTTGGAGATATATTGCTATTTTTAAGCTCAAACTGGGGAAGGGATCATCAAGTGACGAAGAAGCTGATGTTTTGCCCTAGGGAAATTGCTATGGGGAAAGCCAAAGCTTTTTTTCATGGACAGGTATGCTTTGTTGAGCGTAGATCTTCACCAAATTGCGATGCTATTTTGAAGATATTAGTGAAATGTCCACTTACCACAGCAAATGCTATGGCAATGAGATGGAAATTCGACAGTCACTGACGACAATAGATGCTAGGTGGGACAGTCCGCTAATGGTTATTGCGCGGCAGCAGGAACACATCGATAATTTGAGAGTTAAATAGAGAAGTTATGAGCACTTTCATTCGACATCCTTAGCATCATTTTCATTCCTTCTCTTGCTTTCATTGCTGAATTCTTTCCTTCAACATGGTTTCTTCATTCTCCACTCTCTTTACTGTCGCCACAGCCGCTTCACTCGTTATTGCGGCTCCTCAAGTTCAACAGAGAAGCAACACCACTTCTGCCTCTTGCGGTACTGTTACACAGCGCAAATCATGGTAGGTGTTCGCAATTAGAGGATACATGCTGGCGCTGACACAAGTCAAGGACCGCTCTCACCAATGATGAAAAAAAGGCGTATCTCGATGCCGAGCTCTGCTTGATGAACCTTCCAGCCAAGGCAGGTTTCCCGGGTGCCCAAACTCGATGGGACGACTTGCAATTCGCACACATTAATTCCACGAACGTTGTTCACGATGTTGTAAGCACTCCCCTTACTCAGTCCCGTTTATTCGGATATTTATCTCAAGACATCGGCTAACAAATCCAGGGGGGATTCCTCCCATGGCATCGTCTCTACATGTACACCCACCTCACCTTGCTACAAACAGAGTGCAATTACACTGGGGTCCAGCCATACTGGGAAGAGCTACTCGACTCCGACAACCTGACAGCATCTGCAATCTTTGATACTGAGTACGGCTTCGGCGGCAATGGCAACGGAACCGATGAATGCATTATCGACGGGCCTTTTGCTAACATCACACTTCATCTTGGACCGATCTACGAAGTCACAGATCATTGTATTTCGAGAAGTTTGAACAGTGATGCAATCAAGTGGGCGAATCAAACCTATCTTGATATTGTGTTTGCTGCTCAGAACTACTCGGCTGCTTGGCCTTTGTTTTCAAGTTGGCCACATACCGCCGGACATGCTGCTATTTCCGGTGTTATGCTTGATGTTACTTGCAGTCCCGGAGGTTTGTTCTTTCCCCCACCCTTCCTTTCCTTCAATCAAACCTAATACTGACTTATCCCAGATCCTATCTTTTTCCTCCATCACACTAATCTCGACCGTCTCTGGTGGGAATGGCAAGCCCAAGACCTCTCCGGTCGCCTCACAGATATGACTGGCCAGAATGTCCCAACCGCAGAGTACATAGCGGAAATGGGGATTTACAATGTCACAGATTCGTGGTTGGACTACGATGGTGATAACGGCGGAAACATGACTACCTTGAACCATACGCTGAGTGTGCTGGGTCTCGTGCCTAATGCTACCGTTGCAGATGTGATGGATATCCAGGGTGGGCTGTTGTGTTATGAATATGTTTGATTTGTGATCTAGTGGCACTATGGAAAGATCGAAAAGGTTAGATGGTGAAGGCGAAGGCTCTTGTTCTATTTTTTTCATTGCTTGGGTTGCTCTTGGGACTTGGAGTTTGAAATGTATTATAGATTGTACCATATTTGCTGCAATTCTGCGAGATGTTCGTTTATTTTTGCTATCTCTTGTCCCACAAAAGCTTTCTTTTGGATCTTGTGTCTTAATAACCGCAGAAAAATATTCCATCCCGTGGGGCTGAGGTGTTGCTGCTTTCGCCGTGTTCAGCTGGCCGAGTGGACGTGATTGGCCAATGCCCACACTAGACCAAGACTGTCACTGGGTAAGCCTGTAGAAGGACCAGAATTCTACGCCACAGCAGCTGACATCTTTCAGATTCTCTCAAACAATCTCTTTCCTGTCTCTCGATTCAATCACTCGCTGAATTGAATTCGCTTCACCAATCTGGGGGAAGGAAGTCCTAAAAAGGACGCTGGCCCGGGGGGATCACCTGTCCGATGCAATGAATAATTGCAAGGCTGTTGCCTATCAGCCCAACGAAAATCGAGGAGGAGTCGTACCATTACATATGCCTGATAGAAGCCAAGCGGGCATCGAGCGAACGGTGGAAATTAACAACCCGGGGATAGCGAGTGAAACTTCCTTTGGACGTACTCCACCACCAACACCCGAAGAGCTTGATCGTCAACTACGTTCCGCAACGCTTCGTTCGTTCGGACAAGAGCTTCAAGCAATCACAAATGCTCCCTTTCTAAGAAGAGAGGCCTCCAGGTATCGAAACGTGTATGTTTTGATATTGAAATGGGAAGATGAGGATCCGCAATTACCCATGTCTCGAGATTTCGAAGTTGAAGGACGTCTTCGTTAACGTATATCATTTCGAGACTGAGTTCTGGGATATTCCAGACCAGGGCTGCCATGATAGTGTTAATTAGAAGATACTTGACTTCAAGCGACTTGGTTCTGATAGTAAAGAGGATTTGAAGATTCTGTACTATGGAGGGCATGGGAGACTCACCAGGAATCGGTCATTAGCATGGGCAAGGTACGCATCCATCTTCTATCAATGTGATGGGAAACACTAATCGTACTCAATTGGAGGAGTGCCGGAAGATCAAAATACCAAACTGTAAAGTGGAGTGGGATTCAAAACGTTCTAGAAGAAGCACAGAGTGGTGTCCTTCTCTTACTGGACTGCTGCCATTCTGGGATATCAAACACGGATGAAGGTCGTGGAATTACGGAACTTTTAGCCTCTTCCGATTACCACTTTATTGCAAATGGAGTTGGACCATTCTCTTTCAGGCATGCTCTGGTGATTGAGCTCTTGAAAATGCCCAGACATTCTCGCTTCTCAGTCCTGGAGCTGTACAACAATATCTACTTCAGGATTCAGGGAAGAATGCCAGAAGACGGAAGAGAAAGACATCCGGCTCCGGTCCATCTGGTATTGACAAACAGCGGTCTGCTACGGCAGAGAATTGAGTTTTCCATACGTCCAGACACTACTCGGAGATAACCTACTCTTTTGGCTGATTATCCTTTGTCCTGCTGCGGCTAAGCAAGTGAAAAATTGAAGGTGGGATGGGCACGCTCGCTTCTTCTCTGATCATCCCGGAAGTAGGCTCAACATCAAAAGAGGCGGGAGGAGAAATTGGAACGTTTTTTTTCGTACGCCAGTACTAGCAACCTCAAGCAATTACAGGCGCCCCAAGAAGTCGAGAATGTATGCCATGAGTTCCAACGGAAACGACAACTCGCCGTCTTCTAATCGTTCTCCGGCTTTCGCCACGCCATCCGTGCATTTCGCAATCCCAACAGAGCAATACGAGTCCAAACTGCAAACTTCTACACCGCAGTACCACGATACTTTCAAGCCTGACCGGAGGTTGGAAGAGCTTCAAACCTTGCCTCGTTCGCCGCCTCGGATTCTCACATTTTTCAAACCTGCTGTCGACTCCTACAGACCACCACCAAACTTTCTCCCGCCTCTACCTCCACCGAGCTTCTCCACTGCAGTACTCGCGAATCATATCCACTGCCCATCGCCTCCCGCACAGAAGTACTTTCCCGATCTTCGCTACCAATACCAATCCGACCTGCCAATACCGCATCAAACCAGCAACTCCCAGAAACGCTTTCACGAACTGAAGGGGTATTCACCTCAAAAGAAACCACTTTCTCGCTCCGAAGAGATAGGTCAGAAACTGATTGGAGTCTCCTTGGCAGACTCCTTCCTCATCGGCCCGATTTACGCCATCTGGAGTCTGGACATTGAACGATATTTGGAACCACGGGATCAAGGACTCTTACGACCAGATTATTGGTGTAGGAATTTGTTTGAGTATGAGTGGTATGACAATTATCCTAATCTCGCACTCAGAGAGGAGATGGGATATGCATAATCGAGCTGCTGATCAAGTCTTTACATACTTTCTGTTTGCATGGATGATTCTTAATCTGTTTGCTCTACCTTTTTGGTGTCCTTTGTTGTTCAGGAGTATATGTGGATCATGGTCGTAGTAAAAGGGGTGCATACAGGTATGGGAAGAGAAGGTAATGCTTGTCCATGCGTGAGAGGAGCTCAGGTGGATAAAGCTGCTTCCAGACATTGGTCTTGGACGGACGATGTGACTATAATCTCAAAGACCATTTGAATTCTCTGCCCTTGAAATGTTCCAACCTCATATCAAGCATCCAATATCCTTTCAAAAGAGCAACATGATTTTCGAGTCACAAGCAGGACTAGCGTGACTAAATCCGAAAGTGCACCTTATTCTGCCTTATAACCCTGCCTTTGACAGTACATCGTCTCGCACGCATGTTCTACCTTTCCTAGAACGAACCCCCTTTCATGAGTTTATTCCTAGAAGAGGGTGCGATGTGCAACAAAAGAGGGTGGGTTAGTTCGTGTCGATGCGTATCGGACACTAAGGGCAGAATATACACGTTATCTAGGTTGAGAGTGCGCTTGAAGCAATGAGCGAGAGGAATCCAATGGAATCAAAGCATCACCGTTGTCAACAGTTTCTTTGCTGTCAAGCACAAGTTATCCGCGAAGAGGTATACTTGTATAGAGGATAACAAGGTTTGGACATTAAATGGACAAGGCTCTGTCTGTGAAAGTTAGGGTCATGCAAAGAGAACCCCGTCTTTGTATTATTTGTGAATATGTGATTATACATGCCTCTCAAAGAAGCTGGATAGATTGCCGACATCCTCCGAGGCCTATACCAATAACAAAGCTCCCAATATGCCAACACTGACCCAGGACATCTGGACCAAGGACAGTTTCTTTGTATTTCCAATATTCGAGATTATGGAGGCAGATACACCCGCACTGGCTGTAATTGAAGCTGAAGTCGAAGTCGAAGTGGAGGCAGCTTTAACATTTGCGAGGTTTGCTGTCGAGGATGTCGCACCTATAACTTCACACCAGTTAGCTCTCACTCCTCCGCCTGGCATCTGCAATACGACTCTATTGCTGCCTAGGCTCACGACGTCGTTGTTTGCGAGCGTTATAGGTTTTCCTCCAAGTGTAGCTGTTTGAGAACTAATCACGATGGCTGATGCGCCTACTAGGGCTGTGAAGGCATAGCCTGCGACTGTTGCTGCGGCGGGCATAGCGGCCGTGGATGATGGAAAGATAAAGGTAGATGCCGTACCTCCGGAGTATTGCACGACCAGGCCATCAGTGCCAAGAGTAGCGACATCATTAGCACCAGCCAAGGTGACGGCTTGCCCTCCAGAAGTGATAGCTTGACCATTGACGACCACCGAGCCATCGCCCGCCGCAGCAGAGATCACCTGTCCCGCGAACCTAGCAATTGCTGTCAACGTTGGGCTCGGCTTCGCAGGAGTGACTGTAGGATTGGTATAGAATGTGGACTTTGCGTCTGTACCTGCGATGTAGATTCCTGATGTGCCGACCGAGACGATCGCTTTGCTGCCGGAGGCGTCGGTGAGTGTTGCGATTTGGCCGATCGTTGCGGTGGAGTCGCCTGGGAGGAGTATACCCGAAGAGCCGGCGATGGCGGAGAGGGTATTGGCTCCTACGACTGCAATGACTGTTGGGAACGTTGTGCTCGGAGTTGTGCTTTGGAGAAAGTGTGTATCGCTGCTCTGTGTAGTAGCCAATGGAGAGCTTGAACTAGTAGTGTTCGAGGCAGGGATGTCGGATGAACTTTGGGCGGCTGCTGGCGGGCTACTGGCAGAAGTCGTCACTTGAGCAGGAGTCGAAGTGCTTGAAGCTTGATCTAGAGTGGGAGAGGCAGCAATTGTGGCCGAGTCGTAGGCGGATGTGTACTGAACAGGTACCGTGGAGACGAACAGCGAGTCAGCAGTAGGAACAGCTCCTGGAGGATCAAAGACCCCGACCCCATAGTTTCGGTTGCCACAATGCATCCAGTACGGACTTTCACACTGTTAGTAGTGTTTGGGGGCGAACTACGCAGGAAACTTACTATCCGACTCTTCTGAATTCCATTGGGACCCACATTCGTGGATTGCATCTGTTGTAGACATTGCTCACTGGGTGTGATTCTGTCAGAACACCTTGAGTTGAAAGCACTGAGTACGCAGGACATTTCTCCAGATCACTCAAAGCAAAAGGGCGAGCTGGATCTCTAGCGGTGGCTGCCGCGTCCGCGAATGGTGGGAGGGTAGATACGTCGGAGAGAGCCATCGGGAAAGCTTTGCAGACATAATTTGGACCTAGAGGACCGCAGGTGTTGTATCCATACAGAGTGTTTACCACCAAGTATATTGAGGAAGATGTTCTGGAGACAAGTCACTCAATAGAGTTACGCGTGTTAGGGAGAAAATTCGTTTCTATACAAGTGAATAGCCCATTAGGGACAACGACGTGGCCAGGATTGAAATTACTTACAAAGTTACTGATAGCACAAGATCGTAGTATTCCGTTGCGCAGTTTGAGCAGTTTCCCCTATTCTCTTGGAAGCATGATAAATGAAAAGTTCCCGCAAAAGCTATAAATATTAGCTGGGTTGCCCAAAGGAGGGAATTGGAAATCAACACGCTACATGGGTTCCACACCGTAACACGACCTGATAGAGTAGAGCACCATTCTGACTTGTCGCGTGACTTTAGATCAATACGCCATGTTGAGCCAAAGGGCGAAGGCTCTAACTTACCGGGTCGAGAATATACCATTCGGGACAACGAAGGATCAACTTGTCAGACATTACTTCTATACCAAGGATCAGGAGGACACCAAGGTAAAGTCGCTTGTGCCTGCTGTTGACACAATTGAGGACGAGGAGAATGACCTTACTGCTACAATCTTGTTCCGACCTCATGAACTTGTCCCAGGTGGTCCAGAGTGCAAGATGACTCGATCAATGTAGATCAAGACTTTCGTGGATTTACGCCACTTTACATTCCTACCAAGGATAAAAGTCCTATAGTCGCTGACTAAGACCCGTTCCAAGGTGTTCATATTTTTAATAGCTGATCATAAAAGCATCATCGCCGCCACGGGATTGGTCGGTCATGCGTTCGGCTCGTGGGCACACTATGAGGAGCAAATGTGGTTCAGAGACTATTTACCAAAAGATGCCCCAAACGCCCGAATCCTCACGTAAGGTTATTATTTAGAGCTGCAAGCACCTCTGTTAGTATCTTGCAAGATCATACAAACAAGTTTTTTCATAGCCTGGTTGCAATGAGAGAAGAGGGTCGGGTAGGTTTTTGTTGCTCCTGTCTCAAGCCAAGCCAAGCTATCTACAAGTGCGAGAGCAGGCCCATCATTTTCATCGGCCACAGTCTTGGGTGCCTGATCATCAAAAAGGTAAGGTCCTCATGTGGGTAGAATGTCTCGAAGCTCTAGTCACGAGTGGTAACTAATGAGCAGTAGACTTTGATTGATACCTTCGCACTTGCAATCTAAGCTCTCCTAGATTGTCCTTGAATTTGAGGTGCATAAGTCAACAGCAAGATCTCAAATTTACTAATTCGTAACAGAAATAGCTCACGTCTTCCAGTCAGAGAGATTATATTCTTAGCTCCGCCACATCGCGGTCTCAACATCAAGGCATTTCAAACCTTGGTCAAGGGGGAGGCTACTGAGCAAATGATCTTGGAGCTCAAATCTGAATCGCCGACTTTGACTTGGTTGAATCAAGCTTTTGCCCGCTACGCAGAAGACATCAATATCTTCACCTGCTAAGAAAATAGGCCCACAAAGACTGCAGTCAATGTGAGACGCCCTTGCATGAGTTTGGACATTGCTGATGCTAGTCAGGTTAACGGTGTTTGGAAGCGTGAAGGTCCACCTGTTATGAAGGTCACACTCGACTCGGTCCGACTATACTATCCCAGGGAGAAACTGGTCGCTTCTGACACCGACCACTCTCAGATCGCCAAGATCAGGAGGGGTCAGAGCGGATTTATCCCGCCGTGAAGGCTGCTATCAAACATGGGCTTGTCACTGCTGCGAAGATCGTCATTGTGAAAGGAGATAGAAAACCCGAAAGCTCTCAATTTGAAGAAAGGGTAAGCCTGGATGCCATCCCGCAAACAATTACCGCAGTATCAATCTGACAGAATCTACAGTTCCAAGAATCTAGTTTAGCAAATTATTCGACACCCCCACCACGTGATTTGCATCACCAGCTCGCGCAATCTATCGATCCCCATATCAGCTCCCGCACAAGATATATCAACCGCCATGTATCCAGTCCCACAGGAACGGCGACAACGAACTTACCAGAAAGTATCCCCACTATTGTATCAGGCTTCGAATCTCTGAAAGTCTTCGACGAAGCTTCTGATGAAGAGTACGAGACATCCGGTGAAGAGCACGAGACACAAGGCAAAACTCTGACTACGCGTTCAGGAGAAGAAGTCAATGCCTTTGTAGTTGTTGAATCCTTATCCAGCCGCGGCGACAATTCTGTCATAGGGCTTGGTGATAAGAGAATGGAGGCGCTCAATTTCTTCCGCGGCGATACAGTCTTAGTCATGGGCAACAAAGGAAAGGAAACTATTCTCATTGTTATAGCTAATGACCACAAAAAGACAAGTGCGCACATCCGAATCCTGTCGCAAGATATAACCTCGGCGTGGAGTTTGGTGATATAATCACTGTCCAGCCATTGCCCGACATCCCAAACGTTAACTACATTGCAATCTCGCCCGTCGCGGACCTTGTCAAGGGCGTTACAGACTCGATCTCTGACTACTTCCCTGACCAGTATTTCCACCAAGCATTTCGACCGTTCGACAAGGCGACGTATTCGCGATTAGTTACGCAACAAAAAAGGGCAGATGTGCCTATATGGACTTCAAAGTCGACGAGATTGATGGCCCTGGATACGGCATTGTAGCCGATGATACCATGATTCACTACAAGGAAGCGCCAATTTATCGTGAAGGTGTGGGATTTGGCACCTCAAATCGATCCGAACGTGTGACCTCAAGTGGAGATAAAGGTAAAGGTGTGGGGTTCGGCATGCCCTCAGAGTCAATTCATCGTGAACGCCGTAGGGGATTTGGCCCCTCAAATTGATCCTACCGTGTGACCTCAGATGTGGATAAAGGCGAAGGCGTGGGGTTCAGCATATGAATGCATTCGGATGCCCCTTACTATAATTGATTTTATTTTATTTTATTTTATTTTATTTTATTTTATTTTATTTTATTTTATTTTATTTTATTTTATTTTATTTTATTTTATTTTATTTTATTTTATTTTATTTTATTTTATTTTATTTTATTTTATTTTATTTTATTTTCCCCTATTGGCTGTTTGATGTAGCCCGGGCTCGACATTGCCGTTCTCCCCTTCAGGATAGGCATCTTTAGTCATCGTAAATAGCGTTGCAATCATTGTCCTTGACAAGGCTGAGTGTTCTAGACACAAGTCGCTTCGAAATCGAGCCGCCCTGCATGGCAATAAAGATCGAAAATCTCAAGCCGCAAACCCAAACGCATCAGGAGAAAAGGAAGATCAGTATGTCTGAAGTAGCCGCCTGTGAGGAGCAAAGCCTTGTCAACAATTGCAAGCCTGCAATTCGTCACCAACTGAACAGGCAGCCTTGAGGCTGTGCAAAGCCACGGCTTGGAACTGGGAAATCGAGCATTCGGGGCGCACTTGAGAGCACGCAATATCGTCGTTGAAATTCGCAAGATACGAGAGCTTTACAAGCATTATTCAAAGTTCACTCAAGTTACTTAGTCGCTCGACTTTCCCGCGTCACTTGAGAAGATAGTAACACATGACTGAAGTATAGAATACAAGATAGTACATATTTATACAAGAGATAATACATTACTAGAACTCCACCTTTCGCCAGAGACCAATAAATCCTCCTCCCATTGTTCGAACTTCAAACCTTCGGCCTGCAGACCATCTCCCACCCATCATTTTGAGCAGTTGCTTCTGCCAGTTCTGGCGCTTTGCTCTTATTTGGTGTTTGTACGGCTTCGGACAAAGTAGTTTCCTCTTCGCTCTCGACCAAGGATCGTACCGTATGGTCATCTGGATCTGGCGCCTTCGCTTTGTCCTTCGATAAAACTCTCAGTCGATTTTAAATATGCTGTTCGAATAGCCTCCGCTATAAAATAAGTATTAATATTGGCAGTAGTTTTATCGTATATTATAATACCGGGAAAGTATAAAAAAAAAAAATTATTATAAATAAAATTTAATAATATAATATTTTTTTTTTAAAAAAAATTATATATAAAAATATAAATATATAATTTTAATTTATTAATTTTTAAAATAATATTTTAATTAAATTATTTAATTAAAAAATATATATAACAAAGTAAATTTTATTAATACGCGTATATTTTATAAAAAATACATTCTTTAAAAATGATTGGGTATATATTAAGAGTAGTATGTTCTCCTCTTTTAAATACATGGATAGTACGGATCGAATTCTTTAACCTTGATCTTTGGCATCTGGGTAATGCTACTATTGCTAATCAAGCCACAACCAAAGGCCGAGAGCGGGGTATGCATCTTGGGCATCCAATCCAGGATCCGAGTCTAGGCAATTTTAGAAATGCCTTGATTTAAGCTCTTCAATTGTTACTAACGTGACTCTTAACAAATCAAAACTCTGCTCAAATAATAAATCACATGCATAAAAGATGTTGCACTTTAAGAACGTGGGGTCGGGCAGGCTGTCATATGCGGCCGTTCTTTTTGCGATCTCTTCCACAACGGCGTTTCATTCACATTGTTAAGATTGATTAAGATCAATTATTCAAAGATGATTACCAAACATTGCTTTGCATATAGACACCCTCAAAAAACATGTTAGCATACAAATACTTGCTAAAGATTCTGTCATAACTCATAAACCTATATTTAGGGTGCGAGTGTCCTTTTTTCTTTTCTTTTTGGAAACCTGTGCTTAGGGTCACATCAGGTTGGTGACACCGCATATGACGCAGACTCAGCTCGCAATGTGATGCCATATTAACAAGGATGTACGCCCATATCGACATATGCCCAATCGATTCCCTCCACCATTGCAGATAAAATAGAATTTTGTCTTCTTCGGGTGGCTCTGAGGCTCGGGGTTTCGCTCCTGGAATCGAGGCCTCCAGGCTTTTTTGATCTCGCTTCATGCAGGACATGTCGTCGTGTTTTGATCGTGAAGTTTTCAGTTTCTACCATACTTCGTTGATATTTTCAAGAGCTCATCACGATTGTATTAAATCAACAACTATCAAACTTCGTCGACGCTTCCGGCAGAACTATGGACGCCGTGAGGTTATGCGCTTCTTGTAATCAAATCAATTTCGAGGCGTTGAGAAACCCGTTGATGTCCGATCTACCTGCATTGAGAGAAGGCCGAGCGGATTCGAGTCGTCATCCCTTCAAGGATAAGCGGGACGATGCCCATAAACCAACCACACTCGGTACGCTCAAAGATATACTTAAGAGAGGCTCCACTTGCCAACTCTGTCAGCTTGTTGGCAATCTGATCTCTCGCTGCAATGCCGGACGCCTCCCTGATCTCAGGATAGATGAGAACGAGATTTGTCAAGCGGAGACGTCTTTCTTCGGCGTCTACCGAGATCCAACTGGGAAGAACTATTGGATTCGTCGGCTTTCTATATTCGTGAATGACAATTATTATGTTGCTGGAGGCCCCAGGCGAAGCATGTACTTTGCTTTTCAGGCATGCGACATTGGCGCGACAACCGTCCAAGTCGACAACCAATTTGCGGATCCTCGATCTAGCATAGACATGATGGTTTTTGGGGGTCGCCGACGGCCTCTTCAGGTGAATTTCGGATGGATACGTCGCTGGATGGAGCTTTGTCACAAGTATCATGGTGCCGAATGTGAAAAGTCGGATATCAGCCCGAGCGGCAACAAGTCCACCCTCATTCGCTTTGTTGATGTTCACCACAGGTGTATTGTCACTAAAGCCAATGTCCAAATCTCAGACTGTCGATATGTTGCACTCAGCTATGTGTGGGGCGGACCACAAGAGTTCAAGCTTGAGACTTCCAATGCGGACAGACTGGCAGGACAGGGTTCTCTGTGTAATGGAACTCTACCTCAGACGATTGAAGACGCCATATTCTTGACACAGTCACTGGAATTACAGTACCTTTGGATTGATGCGCTGTGTATCATCCAGGACGACGATGCAGATAAAGAAGTTCAGATAGCATCCATGAGCCAGATATACGGCTTTTCGTTTATAACGCTCGTGGCAGCATCAGCAGCAAGCGTCCATGGCGGTATTCCTGGTCTTCGCAAGGGAAGTCGCTCAGCCGAGCAAAAGGAGGTGGTAGTTGTACCTGCTACCAACGTGGATGACAATTGTAAAGCGTTGGTGGGTCTATCCCTCATGACAACGCTGCAACCTGTTAGCAGTATCACAGATCATTACTTAGATCAGACAGTCTGGAATAGCCGTGGGTGGACGATGCAGGAGCGTGCATTGTCCCGCCGAGTCCTGGTCTTTACACATGAGCAGATGTATTGGGTCTGCCGGGAAGCTACTTTCTGCGAAGAGTCGTACTTTGAGAACGACCTGCTTCGATTCAATCGATTCCATGACAATGCCCTCGAGCAGACTCTACAGCACTCGTTTCGAAATTTCTATGAGCCCGAGAATGAGGAGCTACGCGTTTGGAAAGTTTATCAAAGACTTGTGGCAGGCTATACTAGAAGAACCTTCTCCTTTCAGGGAGACGCTTTTGCTGCTTTTCTGGCTATCCTTCAAGGCTTGTCAAGCCTCTCAGGTGAAGAATTCATCTGGGGCTTGCCGCGTTCTCATTTTGAGCAGAGCCTACTCTGGAATTCCTTCACTAAACAGCAGCGTAGAGAAGAACTTTCCACTCTGCCAATGACTTCGAAAAAAGTGAGAGTCCCTTTTCCCAGCTGGTCGTGGATTGGTTGGATTGGCGAGACGTTCATCAGAATAGGAGACGAGCTTTTTGATTCAGACTCAGGGTAAGTAATGATCTTTGTCAGATTTCTCCAGGAACTTTCACTTATTCCGGCACCCAGTGAGGTTCCTGAGATTATTTGCTTCGAACATAAGCATGCCCCTTTCCGCCTTGAACAGGTCAGGCAGACAAGGGCAGCGTATGAGTTTATGGTAGACCGGAGTCGTTCCGGCTGGAAAATGACTGACAACCAACCTGTTACTATCGCCGATCTGACAGCCGAGCATCCACAGCTATATCTTACTGAAATGCATCAGACTCCCGAGATGCAAGTCATTTTCTTCTGGACGAGCAGTGCATTTTTCACTGTATCGCCCTCGGAAAATGATTCCGATTCTCACTCCGAAATCAGCGACTCCAGAGGCAATGTCGTAGGGTCTGCCAGGAACATGACAATGAACGATGACACACGCGGGCATGGCAGCCCCCAACTACGCGAGTTCATTGTAATAGCTAGTCGGAGAAACCGGTTCACGGAGCCAACGTTGCTAGTCCTTCAGATAGAGTGGCGAAACAGCTTCGCATATCGTGTTAACTATGCGGAAATAGCCGAAGATGCATGGCTTCGAAAGTCACATTCTTGGAAACTTATTCCCTTACGATAGCACTTTCGATACAATTTCATGAAACTTATAAGTCTGTAACTCAAACTGAACATTCTTTTGCTAGTTTTCTGGGGGCCGTGGTAGATTGCACAGAGCGAAGCCGAGTTAATATCTCTGGTTTAAAAGTTTTTTTTCGTATACGGGATAAACTTTGTTTTATTTTTTAAATATCCGTAATTTGAAGTTTTTTTTAAATTACTTTCGTTTTATTAATATAAATATAATATATTATACAAATAAATAATATTAATAATAATTTATTAAATAAAAAATTTAATTATATATAAATAATAAAAATTATATATTATATATTTATATATTTATATATAAAAAAAAAAAAAAAAAAAAAAAAAAAAAAAAAAAAAAAAAAAAAAAAAAAAAAAAAATTACGAGAAACAAATACAAGGCTTCTTGATCCGAGGCGGTATAAATGGATGGAGAAGGTATAATTGGTTGTTATTCAGAAATTCGTAGGTATCTCCGGATGAGGCGTTATTGGATGCGAGGAGCAGAAAACGTCATTCGTTACGTGGCTGTAGAATAAGCAATGAGCTTGAAGCCACTCGGCATCAGCCGGAGGAAGTGTTTTTACTAATGAGTAAATACCCACTGACAAGAATTGCAGTTGGACGATAAGAAAGCAAGGAGAACTTCAAGAAATCTCAACCATATTTATAGTGTAGGTAGGGGAATTTTATGCATTTTTAGGGGTATATACGTTGATCTGTAGAGTGTATCAGACCTGAATAGGTGGTGCGAATAAAGACATGAAAAAAAAAGTTCAGTATACCTCCCTCATCCTACTCCTCCAATATCCCAGCAAATGCTAGACAATCTTCCCATCGTATTCGTCAAACATAATATCAACACTTAAATCCTCCTTCACAAGCAACCCTGCTATTTCCCCTTAACTTCCTCCAGCCGCAGATCATTTACAACCATATACCTCGACAAACTAATCCACCCATACCGGAACCACTTCATCTGACTCTTATGCGCTGTCGTCATCGCTTTCCACGCTTTCTTGTATTCCTCCGGCCCAGACAAAAACATCAGCGGAGAAGGATGATCTCCCATCTTCTTTTTCTGAAAGAACATCACCATCAATGACATCATACTATCCAAGAACCCAGAGTATTTCCGCACCAAAGGAACGGTCGTAAGAGTATAAAGATCCACCGGACTCGCCCAGCCTGGTCTATTATGCATCAAACTCGCGATAAAATGCCTCGCACCATGGAAAAGGGAGATATGATTCGGATGTGAGGATATGCCATTACCATCGAACGTAATCAGGACATCGATCGTGGCGGTGGGGGCGGAGGCGGATTTGCTAGTCATGGCGTTCGCGAGATTAGGCGCGAAGGCGGAGGAGAGGAGGGTGGCTATTTTGGTTTTATCCCATGTTGCCGTCATGCTATCTTGGAACTCCCTATCCCCCAAAACGACAAAAGTTAATTTGAATGTCCGTGTGCAATCATGGTACTTGGGAAGTGGGGGAGGGGGTCTTACAGTGACTCGACAACGAATACATCGTCCTCCTTCCGCAGACCGAGAGCCATTCCGCTCTTGACCAGCTCCTTCTTCCGCGTTTCTCCTAATCCATCTGCATCTCCTATATATCATCAACCCCTCTTCCATTCCTAAAACATCGCCACTGTCGCATACGTACCACTACTCAAACACAATATCTTAACATGATTCCCCAAACTCGGCTCCGTCAACGCCAACACGGTCGGCGCAAAGAACATCGCCTCATCATCCGGATGCGCGATCAGGAGACATATACGCTTATTCCGTAACTTGGGGAACTTGGTCCGCGCAACAGATACCGTGTACAGCCAGCACGCGATGACGACGATCGGGAGCAGGGACACGGTGAGCCATTGCATGGTGCCTTTACCCTCCTCCTTCCTCTGCGTAGTCAATCAATCGTGCTGTCGTGAGGCTGCAGTGGAAGAGTTGGGATTTGAGACAGAGAGAGCGTCGCGTGTCGTGGATAAGGTAGATAGGAGAGAGAATGAGGGGAGAAGCCACCTTTGCGCATTGAATATTCGCAGGGTTGATGGAGGGGAGTTAACCTTAAAAGGAAGAAAAAACGGGGGCCAGATTAGTGTTGCGCGCTAGTATTCTTGACGGGCCGGGGTTGACGCGACCAAGAGGCAAGAAAATTAGAGCTGCAGAACAGACGCAGGTGAGATCAACACGAGCTTATTTTGATATCAACGACTTTGACATGAGACCACGCGTGGCATGAGTGTGCATGTACGACTACAAGATACGCCGGGTTCGACGCTTTTGGGGATATATTGACGGGCCGAGACATTGATGTGGAACAGCCCTCGGGACATTGCACGAAGAACGACGACTTGGGCTACGTGGTACGAAAATGGCACGACAGCGCAAAGAAAAGAATACTGGCATCAGGCTTAAACACCCTGACCGCTCAGGACCAGATGCCTCGCAAGAAACACTTCTTGACCTTGCAGCGAAGAGAGGGCTGTTGAATACGCCAGAGGGAGAAGAAGAGGACAGCAACAACGGACTCGACGAAAACGGAGAACCATTGGTTGGTAGAGTGGGAGAATCGATTTTATGGAGTATCAGTTTGACAATGCTGCATTTTACACTCGATGTTTTGGTTGCGCATCAATATGCTGTTGAGATTCGATGGCCTAATCTCCTCAATCGGATGATGCAGGCATTTCCTAGTATGCTCTCTCTGCCCTCTTCCCGGACACGTGCTAATCAAATCTAGTTATCCTCCTCCTCGTCTACTCCTTCCATCCTCATCCTACAGCCTCAGTTCTCCTCCCGACTCCTGCACGAATAAAAGCAATCCAAGACCTCGCACACCAGATATTCTTCTTCGTAGGCAGTGTATCCGCTGGCTGCTACCTGATATATATTACGAACATGCATGCATATTATGCTGTTATGAAACAATCCCCTCCACTAGGATGTCTCTGGATATGGTCGGTGATAGAGCTGAATGTGTTCTGGGCGATTGGGAGTTTGATATGTTGCGGTATATTTTTGAAGGTTGGAGGATATAATTTCTTGTGATTATATAGATGGGATGGAATATGGTTGTGTTGATACGGAAGTCTGTTGGTCTAATGATTGATGTCGCTGTCGTCTTCTCGCATCGTAGAGGAGGTGCTTTCATGCTCTGCCTCGTTGGAATCCGGAGTCTTCGGTTCCCACTCGGACGCGGTTTCTGTGCATCAGTCTGTATACAAGGCCCTCAAGTTTGTCCAGCTTCTCGTGCTGAGCGGAAGCTAGCTTCTCTAGTTTCCCCATCCTCTCCCTCTGTCTCTCTTCCCTCTTCCTGTTTTTCGTATGCTCTTTGCTCGTTTTCTTTAATATTAGTAATCTCTCACGTGCCAATCACAACCCCCTTTAAATTGTGAGGGAACTTACGAACCGACGAGACTCATCTGAGCAAACAAAACCCTATTCCCCAATGCGTCCCTCTGCCTCGCCAAATCCAGTGCCTTCGCTCTCACAGGCAGCTGTCGAAAGTCAGGGGTCGATGCCCCACTCTTTAAATGATGATTGGCAGGAGACGATAAAAGAGGGCATTCGGACTGTAAAATAATGCTTCAATCAATCAAGATTGATCACTCACAGCACCTCCGTTTGACAGCAGCCACGGCATGGCGATATCAGTCCTGCCCCTCACAGCTTGCGGAATAATCGTCCATCTCTTCTCCCTTGCCGACACTTTCCTCCGCCTCAGCTATGCACTCTGGCAGTCTCTGATCAATCGGTCAGCACAATTGACGAGAGCTATCGAGCACACTAAAAATGAAATCTGATCACCTACCTCCTCTAACTTCCCCAATTGCTCAAGCACAAATCCATACATCTCTTTCTCCTTCTCCTTGGAATGATTAGGATCGGGCGACGAAGAAAGGGTTGCCATCGCCCCAATTCGCCGCTGAGATCAAATCTTGCATAAAAGCACTCTCATTCTTATACCAATTCAAACTCGCCTCAAGACGGAAGTACTCGCTACCGACGGTACGGAGATAGGTGAAGCGCGCTGATGCATGCTAGTATCGCGTTATTTGATTTCACTGATCAATTGGTTTCTTGTGAGGTACGAAGGTTGAAGGGGATGTAGATTGACGGATTTTGAATGAGAGGGATGAGGGAGGATTGGGCAAGGGCAAAAGTAGGGAAACGAAGGAGCTTACTGTAGAGCGCGGCGAGTATGGCTACTACGAATGTGAGAATGCCAGTTATCGAGGCAGTGATTGAAAGGGGAGCGTCTTGGTTTGTTGATGAGGACGTTGTGTGAGAAATTGGTGTGGTGTGGTGCACAATTGCTTGGGACTGGATGAGTGTGATGGCGGAGCGGGACGAGTCTTAGGTTTTAATGCCTAGATGCGAGTGTGTTTTTATCATGGCCAGAATGTCGGTCCCAGATTCGTCACATAGGAGACACTGAGGGGTGAAAACATGGTTAGATCTTGACTTGGTGTTCCCAGACATTGGCATGTCAAATTCAAGATCTGGACAATCTGATATCACTTTTATGCAGGTACGCCACATGCATGCGCAATCTTTGAAGCTAGTCCTCTTCAAGCCAAGCTTCCTGCATAATTTCCCCTTCACCTCATCCCTTTACAAATCTCATCGCCATCTCTCATGTTCATCTCGGGGTCAGAAAGTAAACATTACAATTACTCGTATTCTGTTTCTGTGTTCATAAAGTCATGTACAGTACAGCATCCCACCCAATATCTACAAGCGAATCAAACCCTCAAGTGAGGTTGTTCACGGAGAGATCGCAAACCCCAATTTTGTCGCAACGCCAGGGAACACGCTGAGCGCATTCTGGTTATTGATTAACGCCATCTGCGCATCGGTGTAGTTCCCATTCGCTTGTATGGCAGCTAGCTGTGGCTCTGCTTGTACGAGTGGTACGTATGGATCTATTCCAGTCAGCCATCACCCTCATCCTTCACGTCCTCTCCTCCAGGGTCCTCAAATGAGAGGAGGGAAACTCACAATCCGTCCCCGTCACGATTTTCTCCACACCCCCAAAATTATTCATAGCCAGCAACTGCATAACAGTCGTCGAACTCGCCGTATCAAAAATATAGTTCTTAAACTGCTTCAAACTATCCGCCACACTCAGCCCTCCTAAAAAGCTCAAACTCGCCATCCCCGCAATCCTCGTACCGAGATAAGGCATTGCGCCTCCACCATGGGGAAAGATGATGTTTATTTCGGAGTAGTTGGCTCGTTGCCCGGTTAGGAGCATATTCTCCATTGCGCGCACGGATTCGAATGGGTATTCGGTCATGGGGTCTGGGTACCCCAAAGCGGCGCCGGCGCAAGAGGGGGCAGCGGGGTGGACGAAAACGGTTGCGGAACGGTTGTTGAGGAGTTCGAAGACGGGTTTCAAAGTGGAGTCGCCGAGGTAGGTGCCGTTGAAGTTGGAGTACATGCCCACGCCGTCGAAGTTTAGGACATCGAGGCAGTACTGTTTCTTGTGTTAGAGAGGAGTGAAGGAGGGATGGGGGAAGGGGGAAGGACCTCGATTTCAGCAAGGGCGGCATCGACGTCTGGGAGGGGGAGTAGGCACATGGCTCCTAGTCTTGAGGGGTATGTCTGGGTGTAGTTATACATCAACAGATTCACCTCCCTCGCCAACTCCGCTGCTGCACACGGATCATGTGCTAGAAAGTTCACTCCTGGAGCAGAGACAGAGAGTGTTGAGTAATTTACTCCTAATGTGTCCATGGCGGAGATGTGAGAATCTAGGGTCCAGTTTGAGACTGGAAAGCCGTCTGTGTAGAGGACGCCATCTTTCACGGGGTAGCCGTTGTCGATCAGTGCTTGTCGCCAGATATCGGGGACGACGTGGGAATGGACGTCGAGTTTGAATGAGGTGTCGACGACGTAGTCTGCTACTACAATTCGGATGGAGAGAGCAAGGAGGAGGAAGGAGGACAACATCATGAACAAAGTCAGATTCTAGATTGTGGGAATCTTGGCTGCAGAATTCGATGACAAGAGATGGTGTGAGGGAAAACGAGAATTCGAGGACAACTCCTGGGATTTAGTATCATGTTGATTGAGAGAGATTGCGGAGACGAAAACATTAGATAGACTGCGCTATTGAAGCAATGAATGCAGTGGAGAGGACTTTTCTCGTTCCGGACGCCAGGATTGGACGACCGGGATTTGTTCAGGCATTGGGGAGTGAGATGCGAATGCAAAGCTGCCCTCGTTGCCCACACTAATAAATACGAAAATATAGGCCTTTAGAAGTGGACCTTGCATGATTTTCAGGAACGATACTTAACATCGAACAAGGGACATTGAAAACTTGAAGTTCAAGAACGACGAGAAGCAATTTGGAAGTAGATGAGGCAGCGGTGATTCTGGCTTTTGTCTTCATGCTAACCTAAATTTTTTTTGAGGGGGAAATTTCATTTAGTATCTCTTCTCAGAGTTCTTCTCGTTTCAAGTTGAAGCATCTCAGGGGAAAGAGTTCTTCAAGCGAGGTCTTGGCTCGGCAGCACCTAGCCGATGTTCCCTAAAAAGCGGTTCTCCTCACAGTATCTGTGGAACATTCCGAACGCGTGGCCGGCGATTAAAACTTCATCCCGGCATCCCAACCTTCTATGGGGCTCGGTTGACGTGATAGGGTATGAGGGGGTGGACATCTCGGACCCCACTCTCCAGAGTTCTCACTTATCATGCCACTTCGGCTGTGGCGGAGAGAATCCATAGATGTGGGATGGTTGAGATGTCTTGGTTGGATGATTTTGCGATTGTGTGAGATAAGATCGAGATGATCGATCGCCTCGTGGTGGTGTTGCATTGCAGCCGGCAGTTGGACGCAGGGCATCCTTCTCAACGAAAGACTGCTTGCGTTTCGAGTGAAGCCGTCCGAGGGCATTGCCCGAGGAAGTCATCAAAATTATTAGCGTGAAGAATTGGATACCGACCTTCTCAGCAAGTGCGTTTGAGAAGGAATCTCTGAAGCAATCCTACACAGTGAAGCCCTTGTCTGGCTGATTCGTCTTTCCAAGCATCCCCTTCTTTCCGGGTGGGAAAGCGCGATGCACCTCCTTTACGCTATCAGATATGCAGGAATGCAGGAACGGACACTTGCGGGTCTGTTTACGCCTCACTCAAGAATGGAGCCAATTCTGTGGACTCGTGGAGTGAGTTTACCAGCAATCAGGTCATGCCAGAAGTCTAAAATAATTGAGTGGATTTGGTATTGAAAATTTCAGAAAGTCGGGTTCGGGAAGTGGGATGCATTTTCTCCGAAGTCGAAAAAAGCCGAGGAAAGAAAAGCTGCTTACCGCAAGTAAGGAGTGGTCGAGATGTTCGCCTGTTGTTCTAGGCAGTGTCCATCCTCGTTACAGGCGAATCAGAGGCAAGTTTCGCCCAAGTTTCCCATCGAATTCGAAAGGATCCTCGGTCAAGAATTCCAAGAACTGCAACTTCCGACAAAAAGATGCCAATACGGCAATACGGTATCTTGCGAATCCATGCACTTCGGATCTGAACTATTCACGCAAAGCACGGTTAAGCCAAGCAATCACCCCTTTCGTGAGAGACTTAAGATCCAGAGGCTCCACGCGTACCTGAATCCGGGTAATTCATTGCTGATCTGGCCTCTCTTTGTGTTCAGTTGAATTTCCTGGTCTGTGATCGACGATGTCGTCGAGCTTATCAGCAGAGGTAAGACAACTCATCTCTTTGAAGGCATTAAATTGCTGATCTCGTTCCAGTATTTAGCAGAGGACCGAGGACCAACGATCATCGCCAACAATGCTTCGATCACTGCCATCGCAGCCATAATCGTCATTGCCAGAATCACAACACGTTTTGGGGTTCTGAAGAAACTAGGTCTTGATGACTGGACGATTATCCTTGCGACAATTCTTGCTGTTGGTAACATCGTCCTCGCTAGTCAAAGTGAGCAGCGCTTCCCTCGTCCTGTACCAGATATTGTGCTGACACGACACAAGGCGTCAGACTGGGCACAGGAAGACACAAACAAGCCATCCCACACAACAACGCCATACCTGCAGGAATCTATCGTTTCGCTACGAGAGTAATCTATTTCCTCATAACCGGCACAATCAAACTATCCGTCTGCTTCCTCTACCTCCGCGTCTTTCCCACACTTCGCACGCCGACTCTCTTGTTGACGGCATTCATCATCTGTTGTACTATCGCTCAAGAATTCGCGACGATCTTCCAATGTGTCCCTGTTGCCGGGGTGTGGAATACGACCAAGTATCCGGACGCAAGGTGTATTGATAATGTGGCGTTTAGTTACAGCGCGAGTGCTTTGAGTGTTTTTACGGATATGTGGACTTTGGTGTTGCCATTGCCTACTGTCTGGGCTTTGCAGATTCCGACTAGGAAGAAGATGGTTCTTACGTTTCTATTCTCGCTTGGAATGTTGTAAGTTGCTTCGGTCCTCTCATCCCCGCTTTCTTGCCTTCTCATCCTATCATGAGATTTTCAGAACTGACCAAGTCGCGAATCCAGCGCATGCATAGCAGGTATAATCCGCATGGTCTATCTGATCACCCTCCTAACCTCCACCGATCAACCCTGGGACACATATAGCACCTCCATTGCTTCCGGCTGGGAGACCGCTCTTGCCATAATCACTGCTTCTGTCCCAGGCCTCAAGCCAGCTTTCGATCGACTGTTCCCTCGTCTCTTCCCAATGACGAGGTCTGGAAGTAAAGCAACTGGTGCGGGTGGGCTGGGGTATGAGATGGGGACCACGACTAAGAGTCGGATTGGAGGCGCGAGGTCGAAGGGGTTTGAGATGATGGGGAGTGGGGATGAGAGGAGGATCGGAAGAGCAATGGGAGGAGAGGGGGATGGAGATTCGACGACAGCGATCAGTGAGAGGGGTATTAAGGTGAATTATGAGTATCATGTTAGGAGCGAGGATAAGTCGGATGCGGAGAGTTGACGTAGCGGAGCAAGAATTCTGAGCTGCAAGTATGTAATGATACAGTTCAATCAGGCCATATGGCAATGACACTACTTTAACCCCCCTAAAATGTACGAAAGTCCCTGCGACATGGAAAAGTCTCGTCCGAAAAGAAATGATTAAAATATCTAGCTCCTAGCACGTGACAGGTCGGGCGTCGCCGCTGATTTGGTCATTGAACCTGGATTTCAAATGGGTCAAAGAAATCCAAGTGAGACAATATCCCACTGTAATCTGCAACTTCCACGTCGAAACGCTTGCCGTAACATGTAAGTTACTCAAATGTTTGGAAATTTTTCTTCTCGTATTTTCTTCACCGCTGCTTTCCTAGTCACACTTTCACGTTGCATTCTCACTGCGTATATAATGAGATGTGTGTCACGGAGTAAGCCCCCTTAGAGTTTGGCACTTCCACCACTCAACACCATGAAAACTCATATCGTCCGATGAGCTTCTCCTTCCATTGCTTTGTATCAACGCAGCTCGCACTGGATACCTTTTTTCACTGCTTCAGAAAGACCGGAGAAAGACTTCGAGCCATTCTTTTTAATAAAATCCATATTGAACTGATCTCCTGCTGTGCGAAAAAAGTTGTTGCAATTTATTCTTGACTTGAGTTATCGTGAAATCGTGGTCTTCGCTGGAGTCCTGTCTTCGATTTTGCGTCAAATGAGAGGCGATGGTCTCATCGAAGCTCAAATTGATGGTCTCGCAGAAATCTAACCACGACATGAGCGCAATCGTGTCCGCGTCCTGCCATGCTACTCTCGACATAATGCATACGTTGCGGCTTTGAGGAGAGTGAGTGAGCAGGTTGATCGAAGAGCCTGGGGTATATTCAATCAGATGGACGAGTCTCAAGTGCTATTCTGATGGATTGCCGGAACAATATCAACATGGGGAAGCCCTAGACCCTGAATCGTCTCAGCTCAGCTGCTCAGGTGTAATCGTACCATGAATGGGGGAAGTCTATGTGGCAATGGAGCAGATAAGAGGAACTGCTTACTTCCGCGCCAGTCGTGATGATAGATAAGCATAGATGAAGTCCTTGTTATGGGTTCCTTGTATAAGTTGAACAGCTTCTCCCACTCAGGTCTCTTATCCAACGCCACTGTGCGCCACAATACCTCCAACAGCCCCGCATATCGTGTCCTCGAGAAACAAACATGCCCAATGAGACTTGTCATGAAACAATAAAGAAGCATGGGCCGGATGTCTACAGCCACGATCAAATCCATGCACGCTTAGGCAAGAATTCCTCTCAGCTGCTGGGTTCTTGCAGATTTATGAGACATTCCTCCTCAAGTGAGTCAGAGAATCCAGGCCCGAGCCTCTCTGTCCACCAGTTCTGCGTGACTATAATCCCGGCATACGTACTAGAGCTTTTCTAGCACACGTTCGTGACGTAAGATCGAGATTTTTAGCCCGCTTCTCTCCCTCCGTTCCTATTGCCGGGCCGTTTCCCGCGAGTTCGTCTCCAGCCTTCCTGAGTCTAATTTGTGTCGACTTTCAGATCGCTTGGTATTGTTTTGAATACCTCCTAAATATCATACTTTTATTTTAGCAGCTCCCTTTTCCCCCTCAGCAACACCTTACACGTCCAGCTCTTGGTAATTCATCCGCCACGGCCTAAAAGTCAGAGATCTTGCAACACGGAACAGGAGTACCATGATTGATACAGTAGTTATTCTACATTAAATACGCAGAATAAGCTGTATTATCACCTCTTAACTTGAAGACTATGAACCTTCATTTTCACGAAAGTAAGCAAGTGGACTCGAGTCTCAGAGGCTAGGAAGAAGGCTTTTCCCGCCTCCGAACTCTCGCTGATTTCTGCTGCGGCGGCTTTTACTGCCACACCAGAAGTTTTGCATGCAAAAATATCAACATCCTCGTTAAAGCATTACCAACTTCAACAACAAAAATTGCAAAAATGAACGTGAACAGAGCGGGACTCGAACTTACTCATTGCGGTTAAAGTCATTTGATCGACGGGACTAGGGGTATTCTCGCTACCGTTTCAGGGGCCAACGCCGCAATACCTCGCATATCCTACGGTGAACATTCCTCAGACCGGTGTGTTGGCTACAAGTCTTAAAAAGATTATATTAAAGATTTTGGTAACTTTGTCATTTGCAAAACTTGTACGAGGGAAACCCAGCGCTCATTGAAATGCGAGGGATCTTACAGCAATTTTGCGGTAATCTCCTCGCTACAATGCCCAGCTATCAACAGGGGATTTCCAGGAGCAAAAGCAACAGCAAAGCCGAAATTAAAGCCTAGCGCCACCTTCCATAGCAGAGTACTCCGGCGTCTTTCGAATTGGATGAAATTGTTACTTTACAATTTTCTCACGCTATCACTCTAGTTCGAATTCAAGTATATCAAGGTAAATTGGGGTGCTTCTTCTCTAAATGTGGATAACAATATGCCTCCATTTTAGTTCCCACCTACCTCTCATTCAAAAGCTATAAGAACGAGCTCAGAGCCGCAACTAGCACTGAAGCAGAAAACACCAGGAAATATAACACGTCAACCAGTACCAGGCTCAAAGGCCGCCGCAATGCAGACTTGCCCAGTTTCTTGTACCCTTCCATTCTCCCCAGAAGGATATCTAGCTTCGTATCGAAGGTTGCGAGCCTCCACAATAGCCACAAGATCATAGTTCACCTTGTAGTGGATTTGCCCCCTTATGCTACCGCTTTTCGCCACCGGTTGAGCGGGCTGAATCTTGTTTTCATCTCGGAGACGAGTCATATCCACAATGATCTTACCAGCTACCTGTGCATCTAGAGGACACTAGTCAGCTTTGAATGAATACAAGAGCAGGCAAAATTACCTTTGTTTTTGCGATGGCTGACGGAGTAGCAAGACTCGGCCTCACTGCTATCATTGACATACAAAACTTCCTCACAAAGAAGTTGCGGCTCGTCAACGGCAAAGGCGTGAGTTGTCTCAAACGGTGGGTATTCACAGACCGCAGGTATGACATCCCCCTATTCATGCATCAGTTCACATCAGAGCATTAATTTTGGTGGTCAAAGACAAACCTTGAGCATAAAGTAGTCTATCACCTTGACGTACAGCTTACCGAGAAATTGGTCGATGATTAGCTCAGCCTCCTCATGACCAGGTTCGACTTTAGGTTGGTATGGCTCCAGGCGAAGGAAGCCGTAACTTGAACGTGCGATCCGCTGAGGCCCTTGCTCGAGATTCAAAGCACGAAGGACAGCACCAGAAGCGATGGCAGTCACACTATTTGATTAATAACTTCCCAATCTCAACGCATTAGAGCTTACCTTGACTGCTCATTCAAAACGGCGAGTTTAATCTCGTATGCCAATCTTACCTCCTTAGCGAATCTTGCAAGGAAAGACTTGAGATGACTGCGCAGTGAAGGGGCAGCTCCGAACCCCCCGATCAAGAAAACTTTCTAGGATGGCAATCAGCTGAACGAGAAGCAGGCACAGATTGGTGAGGTTAGTACTTACCTTGACTTCCTTTTTCTCCTCGATGGCTGTTTGGATCTGTCCTCGCAGCAGAATCTCAGCACGACGAAGGAGCGGTAGAAATATGGAGTTGTAATCGTCGCTGCGAATTGCGTCAGATTGTGCTTATGCAATTCAAGGACTACTTTGTTTGAAGGGAACACTTACACGTTAAGTAGAACGCAATTGTCACCAAACCGTTTGGCTGGTCTTCCACTCTGAAGTCTCTTGCTATCACCTTCCAATCCTGGAATACGAACCTCTCGATTTGGACGCCGAGCAATGTCAACTTCCCTTTTTTGATAATCTTCGAAATCGGGAACTGCATATCTCACGATGCCTTCCAAAGTCTGGCCGTTACATTCCAGCTCAGATTCCCCTGAAAGTCGCTCTAGCAAACGCTTTTCAAAGTTCTCATTCAAGTAACTTGCTCCACAGTTGTCGCCTACTTCAATGAGAAAATTCGATGACAGAATGTAGCCAGCAACTTACCAGCAGGCTTCCCAATCTCCTTCTTCAATCGGAGAGGATAACTATTCGCCACTTGGTAGGTCACGGTGTCAACCGTACCTCCTCCACAGTCCATGCAGATGAAAGTGTCTCCAGCCTAATCGTGTCAGCGAAATTAGGAAATGAAAGAATCAAATCTACTTGCCAACATCTGTCGAGAGCCTGCCATGGCAAAGGTTGCTCCCGCCTCTGGTTCCAACACAATGAACAAGTTGTCGACACTTCCATGGCGTAGAGTGCCGAACTTGGCGGCCCTGATCGCTTTTTCGACCGCTGTTTGCATTACTCTCGATGCCCCGGGAGACCAGACTGTCGGCACAGTGAGAGCAAAGGAGATTGGACAGTCAGGGGTCAGATCCTCGAGCTCTATCAATTGCTGCTTGGTGTGGCTGAGAACTTTTGTTAGAAAATCGCTGATTACGTCTTGGACGTCTCGCTCGTCGACATTATCCTCAGCTCCATATTTTCGAATGAACCCGTTCTTGATCAAGTACTCAAGACGGGGACGCAACCGTTGACGATCTTCATCAGTATGTGTAGTATCGACCAGCATCAACTTTGGCCTTTCGACACGCCGCATGGTGTCTTGTCTTGTGTTTGATCGATACACCTGGTAGTGGACTTGGTATCCCCAAAGAAAATCGTTAGAGGTTGAGCAGCTTCCGTGTATGTGATCATTGACGGCGGTCCAAGCGCTGTCTCTTCGTGGCCGACTACTATTGTGACGACGAGACCTTCCATCATAGATTTCTTCCTCTTCTTCAGATTCGGTGTCCGAGTCCCTGACAGGAGGCTCTGATGAATACCAGATTTCCGTTGGAACTTGCTCACGTGCACCCCTATTGCTATCTTGAGGCTAGTTTCTGATAGGCTTCACATCTTTGGAGAAGAGGCGAGGCATCCTATCGTTGATTGCATGGACTGCATAAGATACGGAGGTGAATGTAGTCCCGTAATCTAGTCCGATGACAAATTTCCTTGGTGCGATAGGTGGCGGAGGCTCAGCGATTTCCGTCTCAGTGTCAGAAACACTCATGTTCGAAGCGGAAGGTTGCTTAACGCTGACGGGCAACGAGACCAGCAAAGATTTCTTCGTGACAGACGACGCAACTTGTGTCGGAGTTGCATTTCTACTCGGCAATGAAGTAGTCTTAGTTGTCGGTGAGTTCATAATTGAAGGCGGAAATGATGGACTGGTTGGGGATGGGGACAGGGCATTCTCATCTTCATCATCGTCCTCGAGTGTTGGAATAACATAGCTACCAGGGCGAACACTAGTCTGCCGCAAACTCCGTCTTGGTTGACCGAACGTACCAAGCGGAGGAGCGTTGGCATCTGCTGCACCCATATAAGGACTGGGTCTGGTAGACTCATCAGAGTTTATTTCGTTGGGGTAAGAACTGTCATTGTCACTGCCGATTGAGTAGATGTCCTTTCTCCGCTTGGCGTATCTGGGAGCCTCTTTCTGTAACGGAGGTCGAGAGGATGGTATGTGCGCGATGTATCCAGATCCACGACTAGGTCTGATTCCGGTGCCTCTTATATTGCCATCCCGGCGAGCAGTTCCGGCGCTGATGCTTCTTGAGCTTGCTTCTTTCCGTGTACTAATTCCTCCTGAGCTTGCGCCTTTCCGTGCACTGACTGGTTTGCGTGGAGCAGACGAAGGTACCGCTGAAGTAGCAGCTGTATGACGTGGCTGTTTCCTGCTCTGTGCTTGGAATGACACTCGAGGTGACTCTGTTATGTCTTCTGTCTGGAGATGCCGCTTGGTTGGTTGACCTTTGCTCGAATTAGCCTTTGATCTTGAAGCACTCCCCCAGGAGGGCTTGCTAGCCACCTATCGCACCTTGTTCGACGGCATGTCTCCCAGGAGTTTTTATTGCAGGAATTGCGGATATTTGACTCAGGACTCGATGAGGCTCTGATAATGGGTGGCCTTCAGGCTCCAATGTTCCTGGTGACTCTGATGCTATCATATTGCGAACAGCATCATTCCGCCAAAGATGTCGGAGAGCCTCAAGCTCGGTTGGGGTCATATCAGGCAGACTCATTGCTAGTAAACAAGATTGACTTTGACCTGCTTCCGAGAAGTGCTTGAACTTGCCTTTGAGTTGAAGTAAGAGAGCCGTCAAGGGCGAGAATTAGTTTGAAGCAGCATGCAGAACGGATCAAAAAATGATGCAAGTCTACTCATTAAGCAGGATTGGGAGGGATTCGATCGTAGCTACTTAGAACTCGAGGAACCGATCGAGTCCCCCTAAACAAGCCGCTCCACCACAAGTTTGCTCTTCAAGGTCAACTGGCCACCCGCCATATGATTGTTTCAGGAGCAGGTAGCAAACAGTAATTTGGGCGATCCCACTCGCGAAACCCTACACAACTTAGTTTGAGTCATACAACGGGATAGAAAAAGTGACAGAAATAAGAATGCCTGCTGCTAATGCGCTTACTCTCTACAGGGGATAATAAATGTTAATGCTCAGACCCTCCGCCACTCTCTTCCCACCCCTAGGCACACCACTTATGGCATGCTGCTTTTAAATCACTCCACAGCAAAATGAGGCTATTCAGAGTCTTGATTTCTATCTAGTACTTTATGTAGGCT
>MU119431.1:71418-83138 GCA_014904845.1 Acephala macrosclerotiorum
ACTTGGCGGCGTGTAATATGAGGGTGCTGGAGAAGGATGTCAGCAATGGACCAGCCTGCAGTGTAATAGAGGGTCTGTAGTTTGAGCTTGTCGTCTCTAGAAAGCTCATGGGTTGGGATTTTTGGCACAGGCACATGTAATGGTTCCATAATGCTGATTCTGAGGTCTTGCACACAGTAAAAGCAGCATATGAAGCAGCGCAGAGACACTTAAATGATTGGTAGGTGGCCCTTGCACCTGACAGGTGATAAGTGGGGAGAGGGGTGGCAACATCACCTCAGATTTAACATTTAAAACAACCTGTGGGTAGTATGCGTGAAGTGGGAAGGTAGTTGATGGATAACAATTGGCCTAATAAGATGTACTGAAGATACTTGATCCATGTCCTGTTTATGGCGTTCACCGGGGGCATTCCGATGGCTGAGCTAGAGTAGGTATGTTTGCTTCTGTACAGCCAGCCCGGGCCGATCTTGCATGCGGGGTCGGTTTCGGGAATCGCAAAAGAAATTAAAGACGGAGGCTAAGACCGACCAAAGGACAATAATAATTTTCATGGTCAACGATGGCCCCCATTGCTCGAGAAACTCCAGATACAAACTATTGAGCACAATCCTTCGGCACTTCCAGAAACATACACAGAAAGAGTTGAAAATCATTCAAATCAGAAATCGATTAGACAAATTTGCATTCGACGAAAGGCAGAACAATTTGAAGACATTACGAAGAGCAGAGATCTGCGCTCGAGGTTCTTTTTGTCTGTACCATCTCTCTCCAGAAACACGGATAGAAATCAAGGCAGCGTTGCTTGAGTATCGGAGGTCTTATACCAACCCTTTGTAGGGCGCACCTGGCTCATCAAGACGATCTGAAACTCGCTTCTTTCTAGACAGTGATGGCACGGCTACGGAAACCAACTTCGCCGAGTCAACGGGATCCCCTAGGCGCGATCCTTCGTCGGGATCAAGACAAGCCTCGATCTGGTCTTAATTCTTTCAACAACCCATTTGAGGTTAGAAACGAATACTGCCGCAGTGTTCAAACTTTGCTGATAACATGATAGAAGGCAAACCTAGGCCAAGCTGAGGTCTTAAGAGAGAGTCAGCGGAGACCTCACGATCAGTCAACATCCTATCAAACCAACGAAACGGCGTCGCAGGTCATCGAAGAACTTACATCCGAACTCTTTCGTCAAGAAGCACAAGTCCAAGCGATACGACGCCAGTGGCAAGGGGATGTTGAAGATCTCGAAAGCAAACTGGCAAAAGCCAAATCAGTTGAATTTGACCTACAAGCAGAGATTCGGCATTTGAGAGAAGCACGCCACGAACGAGAGCGGGCGGGAAAAGGCAATCTCGAAGAGGAGCTGTTTGTTAAAGTGCACGACACTTGGCGGTGGATGGAAGAAGTTCGAGTGGTACGGGATCTCCGGCCTTTCACTAGAGGCCAGAGACATCAGCCTGAAGCCCTTAGCGGAAAAGTGATGCAGAAAGCTTTGGACACCATAAGTACAGAGTTACAGTCCATCTTCCATAATCGGCGCAGCGATATGCTTCCGCGCATCCCTATTGTCAGAGGCCACAGCGATCTTGCTTCGTTGTTGCGATACTCTTTCGAAGGGGTTACCGAGCCTAGGGAGTTGAGAAAATTGCTCGCAGAACAGATTTCCAAGTGGGGACTGCCCATGATAATTCGAGGACTGACGATAGCCGCGATCAAAGAGTGGGTTTTTACATCTGACTTTCCAAACTTCAGCAGGAAAGGAGATCCACGATTGCTTCAGCAGTACCGTAAGATTATCGCAAAATCCGGTAGACAGGTACTCGAAAACTTACAGATCAGCTCGCTAACATTCTATAGATGGATCGACAAGGCTGCATAATCTTGAAATGGCAGCATATCATGCCATGACAGAAGAGGAAAGATTCAACGAAACTAATGTCCCTCGAAAAGCAGAGGAGTTTGCAGATCGGCTTTCGATGGCACTGGCCCCTTTCTTCATCCAAGCAGACGGAGCTCCATTGAATGGCACATTTGCATCATGGGGTCAAGATGAGAATCAATCCTTGGATCGTCAGTTCCGGTTCAAGGAGATATTCGAGACAGCCTTGAGGTTGAAAGCCGCCACAGTGACGACAGATGAGACATACGACTTCATTCTCCATCCTTTTGGGACATTGAACAAATTACAGGAGTCGAGGACCGGTGAAGTTATCTCTCGAGAAACAAGAATGGCAAAAGGAGATCTCTGGCTTCATGCATCACTTGTTACATATGAGGCGCATCCTTCGTCGGCACGTGACCTCTTTGCAAATGCTTTGGTCCAATCGAACAACTTTTCTCCCAGCTGCGAGCGAACAGACCCAGTACGCTTGCATACTGAGTACCTCCTGACTCCCATGGTACTCCCAGGACAACGATATGGACCACATTCTGTGGAGAACAATCCTCAAAGGCCCGCTGCTCACAACACAATACGGACGGAAACTTCCCGAGACAGAACTCCTCTAAACCAACATCGAAACATTGTGGGGTCGAAGATGAGGAACGAAATTCCACAACGAATCCCCAATAGCCCACAGAAAAGAACCCATGCAAATGCCTTCCCCTCATCTGATCTACCCCCGCCGCTTGAGCCAGCAGCCAAACGGCAGGCCCAGGCCGCCAGCAGCCGTGATCAGCGTCCTGCTCAAATTCAAGCCGCTTCACCATCTTGTTTGCCTCGTAGCAAAGACAATGACGAAGTTGGCGAATATGAAAAAACTGATGACAGTGATCAAGCAGAAGCAGCAAAGTCCCTGCCGTCAAGCAAGGACCACTTCAGGTGTCCGCGCTGTGATACTCCATTCAAGACACGAAAGAAGCTACACTCCCATGAAGAGAAAGGCAAGTACACCAAAGATGCAGTTTAAATAGACTTTGATTGTAACTGACGTGTCACAGGGAAATGCAAGAAATGTGATTTGTGTGACCAATATTTCAAAAACGACATTGGAGTTCGCACGCATCGCAGGAGAAAGCACGGCGATGTAGTTCCAGATGATCCCGAAGATCGTATCAAAAGGGTAGATTCAGGAATTATGGTAATTGTGGCTGAGAATGAACAACTTCCACCGTCCGAATTCAACCGTGGTGAATGTCGCAAGTCATTTACGAAACAAGCCAAAATCCAACACGAAAAGAAGGGTGAGTCTCGCAGTATCTTGAGCTCAACAGGTTAATAACAATCGACATTTGTAGGGAAGTGCAAGGGCAGAGTATGTGTAGAATGCCGCGCAACATTCCGAAACACCATTGAACTTGAGAAACACATTGGCACTGAACACTCCGAACGAATGTCGTCACTGCCGTTATCACCCTCATCTCCTCCTGATGAGAAAGAAGCAGCGATCAGAAATGAACTGAAGAGCGTGAACTGCCCCGATTGCAGCGCCGAATTTGCGAGTTCAAAGACTTTGAAGAATCACTTGACAAAAAGTACATTCCCTTAACCTTCAGCATGGATGAATGGAGCTGATAAATTAATAGGAACATGCGCACAATGTCCTCACTGTGGAGACTGGTTGAGGCAGCGCTCACTGCTAAAAAAGCATTTGACTACTATGCACACTCAGACGACCAAATCAAGGGCGCCAACAGAGGTCAGCCGCGCTTCTTCTTTGGCAGCGCAATCTCAAGATGGGGCAGAGGTCGCCTGCCAAACCAGCGAACCCGGGGGCAAACACCATGAGGATATGGCCAGCACTTCAAAAAACAATGATGGTGAAGAAAATTCTGACCCACGTCGATGCTCGACGTCGCCTGAACGAAGCTTCTACCCTAATGAGCCGGAGCTGGATGAAGCCGATATCATTAATGGTCAATTGTTGACGGCCTATGAGGAGACACATTCTCGTCTGGTCTCTCTATCAAGCACTGAAGAAGACGAAAACATTCCTCTTCAGAAGTGCGGGAGCGCGAGTACCTCCAGGCAGCCACCGCCTCTACCGCGAACAAGGTCCGAATCCTTCCACTGTTCACCGAGTATAGCAGACGAGCATTTCGTTTCTGACGATTCCTCAGACTCGCACGTCGACTCTCCGAGCAGCAGTCAAGGGAACGGAATAATTCAAGAAGAAATTGCAAATATGAATTACGGAGTTAATCCAACCATCAGAACTCCTTTCCGCCCAGATCACCTGCTGTGGCCAGAAGGTGAACGTAAGCAATGTGGCTAGCATTGAGAAGCGAAACAGAAGCTAACAGCTGAGCAAAGATACTGTAATAATGCCGATTGAGTCAAATGAGGAAGATAGCCAAGGAACCGCTGGTTCAGCTTTTTCACGGGATGCTGGGCTCATCGATGAGACTCGAGAGCAACCGCGTATCTCCAAGCATTCTGAGCCACAAATCCCAGATGTGGAGCAGTATCCCATGGGACCAGGTAGCAGCGGTAAGTTCCCATATCTCATGTTGCTCTAGAAGAGTTGTAACTGACAGTTGTTAGCAATGCCACACTCAGATTCCCAAGAAATAATACAAAACTTGAGCTATTGTAAGTTTCGGCATTCATGCCATGAGAACGAAGCACTGACTCTCATCAGTGGATTTGCCTCCGATGTTGCAAGACCTGTCTAACGAAGTCTTCCACGAGAACTATATATTGTACTCAAGTATGCCGCCGGTCTCTTTGAGTGCTCCATCTGGAATGAGCTTGCTTCGAGAGCCAATAAATTTCGACCTGGAGCCGCGCTCGCACAATGGCTTAAAGAACCTCAGTAGCATAGAGCCAACGAATATAGCTGCGTCTAGCGAGGTGCCTCAGGTCACGCAGTTCTGTAGCATAGCGAGGAGAGAACTTTCACATCCGCCAGCACGTGATCAGTCGGAGATGCAGGCAAATGATACAAGCAATAGTGGAGAACAGTTGTACGCATCTTCTCAGTCTGATCAAGATTCGGAATTCTCTCAACAAGATATAAAGCAGAACAATGATGAGAGCGATACATCTCTCCGACGCCTCATACCCCGCGGGACATTGCTCTAACGTCATCCCCCCTAGATCGCTGGCAGCAGCTCCTTGACGTGGCCAACCTCGAAAGTCCAGAGACGGAACTTTACGATCACAATCAAGGCCAAGAACGAGAGCCAAACACTGATCTGGTTTCCCGATCCCAGCCCTTCTCGTCTCGCCCCTCCGAAATTAAGGATTCTCAGTCCCCAGATACAAGAGCCGACAGCGACAACAGCGATCGCAACCAACTTGAATCAGCAGATACGCAGCGGGCCTCGGACGAGTTAGAGGGGATGCAATTGGGTCCGCCACCGGCCCCGTCGGACATCGCCTCTTCGCGACCGCAACGATCTAGCTTATCAAAATGGTGGTCTGGGATGCCCTAAATCACGTGAATTGGCGTGGAACACTTGGTGTTTTAGGAGTCTATGATTAAAAGGTGTCCTCTAGATCTCTGGTAGAATCAAGGACTCTCTGGACTCTTTTGCCCACCAAAAGTGATCATTTTGACATAGCTTCCCCTTTCACCTCTGGTCCAGATATAAAAGTGGGGCTGAGGACGTACAGGAATAAGGCTTCATGTAGAGCGGTTGCGTTACTAGATATACCACATTCATTTACTGATCGGCAGCCAACACAGGCGACTGATTAGTTTCAGCACTGTGATACCACGCGCCGATCTTTCGTTGATGAAGATGTGGTGGTTTGGAGGCGTGTTGAGGAGGGGGAAGAATAGGATTTGGTGCTGACATTTGCTCCTGTCCGTAGTGACTACTTGCCAGGCGACAAGCTATTTGAATTTCACTCCATATTTAGGGCCCGCGGTGTGTTTTGATGCAATATAATAGTCCAAAACTACCCGTTTATCAAATTTAGGTACCAAACTCGCAAGGAACGGGGAACGAAAGATGACTAACATGCATTATTTGTGCTGCTCAAACGGAAGTCATAACGGAGAAAAACATCTGGGGAACAGGATTGGAATAGATCTCAAAACAAGAAATTCATACAAGTAGCAGGTGATCAGGCTTCTCTTCGGAGCTTAAACCAAGCTCATGATTCCTACTTCACTCCCCTTGAGCCATCTTTGTGCAAACTCACCCCCATCGACACCCACCTTAATCTCTCGAACGAGCTAGGGCTAGTGAGACAAGGTCCAACAACTAAGAATTGGTACGAGACAGTCGTACTGTTTTTCAATCTCATGCGACACCCAACAACGCACCTCACAGTCGAGTCATTTGACCCGAGGGCATAGCTCTCATTGAGCTTGGCTCGCTGTTTCTTAGCAAAGGGACGAGTCTATGCACTGGCGTTGAAAGTCTAGCAGTGTTGCCACGATGGTAGTGGCTTCTCAGTTGGCAGTCTAGTTTCATGTAGCACCTTGTCCCGGATCGTGTCAACAGACAGCTCTTCTTATCGGAGAGGTTGTCACTTCGAAGTAAAACGTCGAAGAATCGACCCTTGATCTCCAGAAATGCTCGTTCAACCTCACCAAGAGGATTCAACCCTTTCGGTTTGTGGTTGAGGTGCGTGTGCGGGCCTTTCTGACAAGCGGGAAACGAACTTGCCCATCAATCGAGGCCCAGGACCAGCTAGGGGGACCTTTCATAGCTCCATACTCGTGTTGATGCAATCTGTGTGCTGGGGTAGTGGTTGGTCAGGATTGCAATGCCATAATAAGTCGGAAGTTAAATTCTTTTTCCAAATACCAGCCACGTACTCCGACGACACAATGCCTTGAACAATTGACGCAGCTCCTGATATGGCCGGGAGCCTATCCGACTGAAACGTCAATTTTCGTCCACTGTAGTCGGTGACGAGTTCGTGCCATTGCTCATATGATTCCAAGTCCGACTTTCCTCCAGATTCGATATATAGCTTTCCGAGATCTGGCCTCAGGGTGCACTCACAACTACACTCCTCACAGCAATGCCATTTAACTTCGACGGCTGCGAATAGCATAACCCTCTTCGATAATAGCTTTTCTTGCCACGCCCATGCTCGTGAAGAAAGCGGCCCTTCACATACACTCGGTGAAAATGCGAGAGACTTTTGCCGGACTTGTGCTGAAATATCTCTCGTGCTATTGTCAGGCGAGGCAACTTCGAAAGGAATAACATCGCCGTGTGTGCTATGAAACGAATGCAAGAATGACACATTCCCATCCGGGGACGAAATAGCAGCAATTGTAAAATATGCGTTCTCGTAGACTTGCGCCATGGCAGCAGACTCCGTTTCCCAATCATCTTGACTATCTTGAATGATGCACAGGGAATCGATCCAAAGGTACCGAACTCCGAAGCGGCGAGCAACGTTGATTGTACCTTTGAAAACGTGGCTCATGTCGTCCTAATCAATACGCTACTTTCGTTCTGATATCGTAGAAACCGTAGTTTTCACAAGCCCGTACGATCCCTAGCAATGGCCTAGGGCTACATACGCATGATCGGATTGCGAATCGATATCCCGATATTCAACCAGGTGTATTGACAGACTGTTGGCCTCGCTGATTGAGTTGCAGTAGGGGCACCCTCTACAGGCTCCACGCGAAATTTCCTTCATGCAGATTTCGTGGATAAAAGGGCGCATACCCTGCTCATTGGGTGAAGAACGTAGTTCCCATATCGGGCCAAAATTGTTGCAGTACTTGCATCTATGATTCCAACGCTGCTTAACTCGCCGCAATTTCTTTTTAACATAGTTAAGGGAGTTGGGAACGGGTCTCCACAAGTGGTACGGTACAAGCTCAAGGAAGTTGTTCCTCGTTAGTCCCCGAGGGTATGCTGTCATGTCTGCCACAACTCTTCAGCCTTGGTTCACCATGCACCTAAAATACAACAGTAAAGCTTCGCTCGTCTTACCATTGGCTATGAGCTCCATCGCCTTCAAGGCGTAGGAGACCTCTGAACTCATGTTGCTGCCGCCCCGTAACAGCAAGGATGCATAGAAAGACCTCAGTTTCGAGGTTTCTCGGCTTGGGAGATTGTTTGGAAACTTGACTTACGGCTTACGCCCGAGACATTGGGGCTGTAATCAAGCACGCAACCACGTGATTATTCCAACAAAGCGCTACATTCGTGGATTAGATGTCGGTGGCTCGGGGTGGCAACAGAGAGACTGAAATAATATGAAGCGATGTGATGTCGGTCGTGGACCCCAACCATGCACGATGAATACGCTACCTCGGCATCATCAGTATTAGCATAGACTTGTGAGCTCAGTGCAAAGGGAGAACTACCGTGGGTTTAGGCTGCAGGAGTGCGAATTGATATCACAATGTGTGGAATCCTAAACGCCCTAATATAGTAGTTCGTGGATGTTTTCAAATTGCACGTCCTCAATTGCAGACACCCACGATAAATCTACCCACCTTATCCTTCTGCCGAACCTGAGAACTATGGCACCGCAGAGGATCCTCCGTCCATATTATCTCAGCTGAAGACTTCACTATCTCGTCTAGACTTGGCGGATTGGCTCTTGGCCTCCCATCTGATCTCATTGGCAAGTCGCGCATCTTCAAGGAAAACCTATTGATCCTCGTAGTTGACACTTGCTTTGGAACTCGAATTCTCTTAACCTGCCAGTCATATCGGTCTGTAGTAGCTATACACATGCTTCGATGCTGTGATGATAGCCTTGGATTGTATTCCGTGCCAACCCTGGCTATATTTCGATGAGATAGTATCGTAGGAAGTCGTCGACTCTGTGTGACCAACGCCAGCATAGCCTACAATCGGCCTGGAAGGGCATCGGATGCTCCATGCGCCAATGCTTCCCAGAATCATGATTTCGTCATGATTTCATGCTGCATTCGGTGAAGAAGGCTATCACAGATTGTATTGCTAGCATTGTGTTGTATAAGCAAATTCGGGGCTGGAAGCTTGCGGCCTCCTTCTCACGACTGGATGATAGTCTGGAGGAGTGCATCGCAGAATGCGCCCCATCTGCGAAGACATGGTTGTTCTATGATGGGCCGAGTACTGAGGCGAGTCGAAGTATAGTCGGGAGAAAATTGTCAACGGGGCGATTCTCGATGATGACGGCGGCTCGGGGATCGGGTTTCTGTATCGGCTTACGAAGTACTGTCATCTATAATGGCGTGCATGCCCTGAGAAGCGTTGGATTCGTGTTTCTACTCCAGTGGCATGACTATGGTGGCATATGATGTTCAAAGTATGAGAAAGGTGACTTCGTATATCTGACGTGCAGGGTATCGCAAAAATAACCCTAGCTCATTTTGAGTCAGGGATAGGTGTGCTTGCATGGCAGTCTTGATAAAACATAGGCGACAAGACTCATAAGGGAGATCCATTTTCTATCTCTACACCCCTCATTGATATTGCCACGACTCTCCGCATCAAACCTGAATCTCTCGAAAACTCTTCCTTCAAAACAGTCAAAGCTCCGAGATATCTCCCCAACGATTACATCAACATATTCTCAAGAGATAGGGGTCATACTCGTCCCCACGAAGACTACCAGAACAGCTGCATAGGCAGCAGTTGCAGCCAGCACATCCATTCCCCTCAAGCTCCTCGCCGCAAGTGCCAGCGCCAACGCGAACAGCACAGTGCTGGCGCTTGAAACAATCAAGCTTGTATTCAGCGATCGATGCAAGACCATGATCAACATTGGCGCGATGAGAGTAATGCCTCCAAAGGCACCCATCGAGAGACGTTCGTAAGCAGCTTTTGCTTTCTCTCGGCGTAGACGTCCACTCTTGTCGAGTTCGCGGAAATTGTAGAGTCGAGCGGTCTTGAATTCGTTCGCTAGAGCGGGTTCCAAATCGGCAACAGCATGGTCCATAAAGCTCGGTCTACCTATCAAAGCACGGAATCGTTTGCCCCATAGGCCAAAACTTGACTTTTGCCCAAAGAGGTCATCGACCTCCTCCTGACAAAGCGTCTCGTAGTCGCGTAAGGCATTTGTTAATGTGCGAGAATTGTTTCAGCGTCCTCATGCCTTTCAACTACGAAGTCCGTAGATATAAGAGAGAGTACTAACCATATCTGTGAAGACACTCGTCAATCTTTGTGTTTAAGGCTTGCCCTTCCTCTACCGTTTGCTCTGCCGTTTGTTCTGCCGTTTGCTCTGAAGAACGGCCTACCTTTTCCAATGATATGCCTCGTAGCTCGGCTTGCATCTCATCAATTCGCTGCGCTTGCAACACTCTGAAACTGAGAACGATGATTGCCCCTTGAGTTGGCTCGTCACGAGTGGATGAGGTGAAGGCTCGCAACTGCGCCACGGCGTTCAGAGTGACTTGTGTCGCGGCGATAAAATCCCCAACTGAAAATCCGAAGACATGGTGTGCAGTAGTATATAGTTGCATCGATGATTATGGTTCTTGAGCTCTTGATTGATCTCAATTTGCTAGATGTGTCGAGGCAAGGCTGAATGAGGTTGCAGCTAGTTATCAGTTGAGAGGGCAAAAGGAGTGGTATTGTAATGTCTAATCTACCCATCTAACTGAGTGGGAATGTTCCCTTAATAAAGTAAATTCACTGGTGCATCTAGGCCAGCTGAGACCGCCCATATGAGCCGATGCTCGATCGAGCGTGAGACCTCATTTCAACAATGTCTCAGTGCATTTCCCACCAATACCACCTAATTACGAGATCTCAACTGACACTAGTGTTCAGCTGCTGCGCAAAGGTCTATAAATAGTCTAGCAGACAGCTTCGCGAGACAACTTCTCGACCATTCAATACAAGGCAGATAGGATTCATTTAATTAAAGCTCCCAAGACTTTACCATTCTCAAATATAGTGCTGGGTTTCAGTCCATTTTTGAACATGAAACATCGAGAATACCACGTGACCAGGCTCCAGCGTTGTCGATTTACAGTCTTTCCTGGGCTATCTCGAGCCCAGTTTGTCTCAGGGATATAGTTATCACTCAATATCATGCAGCCCTACTTGAGGTGGCATTTTAGCCTTTTCGAAAGTATGAGAATGTCTAAGCAATGCTTAGAGATTAAAAGCGTTGGCCTCTATAAGTTCTTATCCTTAGTCAAAGGTCGAAGATGTCTCAATTTTTTTTCTACTAAAAACAAAAAATGTATCTTCAACGAGAATTAGAAGAATCGGGTGATATTCAAGAGCAACTAGTATTGTTAAAGACTAGCGACTCGTGGCACGCGTAAACTGCTCGCAAAAAAACCATAGAGTGTGAAGTCCCATTTCTACTCCACTCCATGGAGTGGGTCTGGGTAGAGTTTTTTCTCAAGAGTTCTCCACGGGTAGAGTTCTATTTTTAGTCCTCCACCTATGGAACTCCATGGGGCCCTATTTAAAAATAGAATATTTAGTGTTGTCGTTTCGAATTAGGACTAGTCTAGTCATGTGATTAGACTAAAGATATATTAAATAACTCGACGCTTTATATTTTTAGTTTTTTAAGTAAAGTTTTAAATAGTTTATAAATACGTAAAATAATTCTAAATTTACTACAATATTTGTTAATTTAATTAGTAGAATAATTAGTAAAATAAAAAAGTGTAATTTAAATTAAAGTTTTATAATTATTTAAATCTCAAACTTTAAATTAAATCACATGCAAATAATTCTCAATTTTTTATTGTAATCATTTTTTAGTTTGCGGACCGATTTTCTCGATTCTCGAAATGTAAATATACAAATACGAGACTTTTAAAACGATTTAATCAAATTTGAAATCGATTAAACGATTATCGAATAAACGAGCAAATCGCGAAAATATCGAAAAT
>MU119432.1:0-90517 GCA_014904845.1 Acephala macrosclerotiorum
AAAATTTTTTTTAATTTAATTTAAAAAAAAAAAAAAAAAATTATATTACGATTACAAATCGATATATTTACGAATTAAATCGATAAAATAAACGCAAATATTTAATAAATACTTTTCAAGAAATTTTTTTTTCAATATACGTTCAAATAACGATAATAAATTTTAAAAACATTTTCGATTAAAAAAAATTACAAAAAAAACAAATACAAAAAATATTAACGATTTTTTTATTACGTATTATAAAAAACGTCAATATTATTAAATAATAATTTAATATCAATTTAAATATTATTATTAAATAAATTTACGAATTAATAAATATACGAATTTAAAATATTAAAAAAACTTTTAAAATCGTTAAATTTTTAAAAAGTATTTAATTTTTAAATCGAATTTTAAATTCAAAGAATTTATAACGATTATAAATTAATTAAACAATTTTATAAAAAAGAAATTAAAAATAATAATAAAAAACAAAACGTAAAATAATTATAATCGTTTAATTATACGTTTAAAAAATAATAAAATTAAATTTATAATAAAATTTACTAATAAAATTATTTAAAAAAAAAATTCATTAATTAATATTATTAATCGATTAATAAAACAAATAAAAATAAAATCGAAAAAATAAATTTTATTTAAATAAAACTTAAAAAATATTTACGAATATTTTTACGTTTTAAATTAAAATTTTTTTTTTAAACGAAAAACAAATAAACGTAATAATTAAATAATTATTTAAAAACAATTAAAAAAATTATAAAAAGTTTTTTAAAATTAATCGAATTATATACGTATTAATAATAATGTATAAAAAATCGATATAATAAAACGAATTAATAAAATACGCGAAATTAATTAAAAGAAAAACAAATATAATTATATTAAAAAAAACAACGAAATAAAATAAAATAATAATTTAAAAACTCGAAATATTAAAAAACGAATATTATTTAACGATTGAAAAAATAACGAAAAAAATCAAACGATTATATAAATTTAAATCGATTAAAATTGAAATTTTTATTAATAAAAATAATATAAAATTAGTGAATATTTAAATATTATTTAAAAAAAAAACAAATTTTAAAAAAATATATTAAATTATTTAAAAAATAAAACAATGTAATTAAAATTAAAAAACGTAATCGATTACGTTTTTATAATAATTACTACGAATATTATTTCAATTTTTGTAAAAAAAAAAAATATACGTAAAATACGAAAAAAATACTATATAATATACGATTCTATTATTAATAAATAGAAATGTATTATTTATTACAATAAAAAACACAAAATTAAATACTTTTTATATTTTTTATATTTAATAAAAAACTAAAAAAAAAAAATCTATTTTAATACGTAAATTATAATAATTAAACGTATATAAAAAAACGATAAAACGTAAATTATTAAAACGAGAATTAAAACGTAAAAAACGAAAATTTTAATTAAAAAAAAAAATTTTACTATAAATAATAATTGAAAAAAAAAATATCGATAATTTTAATATAAAAATTTCGTATATACGATCTAAAAAACAAAATAATAAAAATATATTTAATATATAATATATTCGAATTATATATAAAATAAAATAAAAAATTTATATTTTTTATTTTTATAAAAAAAAAAAAAAAAATTTAATCGATTAATTAATAAAATAAATATATAAATATTATTAAATTAATTTTAAATTTATAAATATATAACGTTTATAAATCAAAAAAATATATATATAAAAAATTGTAATTAAACGAATTTATATAATATTAATAATAATAAATTATATTATCGTAAAAATTTTTAATAAATACAATTTAAAAAAATATAATAAAAAAATTTATAATATATAATATTATATAATAAACAAAAACGTATTAATCCGATTTTAATAATATTTAAATATCGATGAAAAAAACAATTATTTTAAATTTTATTATATTTAATATATTAAATATATAAATTTAAATAAATTCAATAATTTATTACGATTCGAATTATTTATTTTTATAAATCGAAATATTAAAATTTAAAAAAATCAAAAAACGAAAATTTAATATAAAAAAAATCAAATTAAAAAACTTTAAAAAAAAAATTTTCGACGATTAAAATAATAAAAATAATTATAATAATATATCGATTACGAAATTTCAAAATATAATATCTCGTTTAATTAAAAAATATAATAATTTACAAAATTTAAAAATTTACAAATTTTTATAATAAAACGAAAAAAAAAAACTTGTAAAAACTTATAAAAAACTTATTATATTATAATAAATTCAAAATAAAAATATTAAAAATATTAAAAAAATATATATATAAATAATTTAAAAAAAAAAAAAAAATTTTAATAAAATTAAATAAACAAAATCGTTACAAATAAAAACGTATATTATATTACAAAATAAAAATAAAAAATTAATTATTAATTTTTTTTATTATACGATTAAAAAAAATATATAATTAATTAATTATAAAAAATTATTAAATAATTTTTTATTTTATTAAAAAAAAATTTGAATTCGAAAAAATCGATTAATAATAAAAATAATTTTACTATTAAAAAAATAAAAAAAACACTTATAAAAATAAATATTTTAATTGTAAAATTCGATAAAATAATAATTTCTATTTTTAAATAAATTTAATTTCGAATAAAAATTATTATTATAAAATTATTTAACGAATATATAATTAAAAACGATTATTTTTTTAATATTATTCGTAATATTAATAGCGTTTATAAAACTACGAAATAATGTAATAATATATATAAATAATATATTTATATTTACATCGTATAAAAATTTCAATAAAACGATTAAAATAATAAAAATATAAATAAATATAATTAAAAAAACGTTTAAAATTAAATTTAATCTCGAAATAAAATTTGCGAAAAATAAATTTTTAATTTTTAAACGTACGAAAAATATTAAAAAAATTAAAATTATAATAAATAATTAAATTTTCGAATAAAAATTAAAAATTAAATATTTAAATATTTATTTCAATAAATAATTAAAATTTACGAAATATATAATATAATATTATTAAATAACGATTTCAATACTCGATTTAATAAATCTAATAAAAAAAACGATAAAAGAAATTTCGTTTAAAAACGTTTAAACGATTATTAAAACGATTATATTATCGATATTTTTATACGAATTAAAATTATAATAAAAAAAAATCTATTTTAAAAAAAAAATCGAATAATAATTAAAAATAAAAAAATTGAACAAAATATTAAACGCTATTAAACAAGTAACGTTTTTAGTATATAAAACAATATTTATAAAAACGTTTATATATAAATTCTTTTAAAAAAAAAATCGAAAAATCGACGAATTAAAATTAAAAATATTATTAAAATACTATTTCTTTATTTGAAAATATAATCAAAAAAAGCAAATAAAAAAAAGTAAATAAAAATCTATTGTAAAAAAGAAATTAAAATTTATAAACGTTATAAAATTATTTAAAAAACGAAAATAAAATTCAAAAATGTAATTTCGAAAAAAATTAAATATAATTTAATTAAAAAAAATCGAAATAATTTAAAAATTTAAAAAAAAATCGAAATTATAAAATTAATAAACGATTATTATATTAATAAAAAAAAACGATAATATGTAATTGATCGCTTTTAAAATTAAAATAAAAAATTTAAAAATTATACAATATAAAAATACAATTAAAATTAAAATTAAATTTATTTTAATTAATATAAATTTAAAAACAATTAAAAAAACAATTTAAAAAAATTATTTTATAATATATTATATTTTTACGAAAAATAAAAACGTTATTAAATAATCGTATAAAAAAAACTTTTTTATAAATTATAAATACATAAAAAAAATATATTAAAAAATAATAAATATTAAAAATATATTAATAAAATTTTTAAGTAATATTGTTTTCAAATAAAATATTTAAAATAAAAAAATAAAAACGAATATTATAATAATTTTAATAATTTAAAATTAAATATAAAAACAATTATAAATAAATAAAAATACGTATTATATTACGAAAAATAAAAAAATAAAATTATAATTTTATAAAAATCTAAAAATTATTTACAAATTTTTATAAATCGATTATACGAAAAAAAAATCGACAATAAAATTTATTATAATTTTAAAATCGAAATATAATAATTTTAAAAAATATTACTCGAAATTTAAATATAATATATATACGAAATATTTTTATAAATTTTTACGAATTAGATTATATTTTTCAAATTATAAAAACAAATATAAAATTAAAATTTCAAACGAAAAAAAAAATCAATTTTATATTAATAATAATAAAAAACAAAAATAAAAATAAAAAAAACACAAAAAAACAAAATTCGTTAATTATTAAAAATTAAAAACGAATTAATAATATTAATATATTAATTAAAAAAAAACAAATATTTTTAATTTTATTTTTAAAAAAAAAAAATTAAAAATTATAAATACAAAAAAACGAATTATTTAAAACGAAAATTATAAATTAAATATATTCGAAAAAAAACAATTAAAATTAAATTTTAAATTGATAATATAACGATAAAAAAACAAATTAAAATTTAATAAAAAAAAACAAATAAAATTCAAAATAAATCGATTATATAAATTATATTATTAATAAAAAATCGAAAAAAAAATAATAAATATAATCGAAAAATCAAACGAAAAAAAATCTTTCGAAATAATAAAATATTTAAAAATTAAAAAAAAAATTTTAAACAAAAAATATAAAAACGTAAAAAATATAAAATTTTTATTTTATATATTTTTTTGTATTTTATTTCGATTAAACTATTAAAAATACTTATATTATTAATTAAATAAAAAAATATTTAATATAAATTATTATAATTTTATTATTTAACGATAAATATAAATTTAAAATAAATTTTATTTTATTTTATTTTATAATTATACAATCTTTAAAAAAAGTTTTAAAAAATTTCTTTTTAATAAATATAATTGTAATATTTATTTATAATCAATAAAAACAATTATAATAAATACGTTTTTGTTTTAAATATTAAAATACTTATTTAATATTAAATATTTTTATAATTATACAATTTTCGAGAAAAGTTTTAAAAAGTTTTTTTTTAAAATTATATATTAAATAAAATAATTTAAATTAATTGAATCGATCGTAATAATTTAATATAAAAAACGAAAATTTTAAAAAGTTTTTTTTTAAAATATTTTTTTAATATAAAATTCTATCGAAAGTACGTTTTTATTTAAAATACTAAAGTTTTAAATTGTAAAAATACTTAAAAATTCAATTGTATAATTTTTAACGAAAGTTTTAAAAAGTATTTCTTTGAAAAATAATTTTTTATAATCGATTAAATCGATCGTAGTAATTTAATATAAAACGAGAGTTTTAAAAAGTATTTTTCTAATAATAAAACTTTATAATAATTAGATTTCTATTTTAAATATTAAAAATTTATCGATTTATCGATTTTTATCGTTCGATAAAATTTTAAATACTATTTTAATAATTATATTAATTTCATATATTTATAAAACGCTCAAATTAAAATTTTTTAATTTAAAACTTAAAATAAAAATAAATTATTAAAATCGAAAACTTTATAATCTCTCGTAAAAACGTTTTTATAAAGTTTACGAAATAAAATATATATCGAGTATTGAAAAAAAGAACTCGTTCGTTGATTGATTCGCTTATAAGTCGACGACAAACGAACTTTTTTTTTCGAAACGAGAAAAATATTTTTAAATCGTTAATTTTATTATATTATTATTATTTTTTTTATATTTATATATAATAATTATTTTTTCGTATAATTTATTATAATTATAAATAAATATTTTTATCGATTTATAATCGATTGTTTTAATAATTCGTTTTTTAATATATATTAAAAAAAAAATTATAAATTCGCGTTTTTATTATTAAAAGTTTTTTTATAAATTAATTAATAATTTTATATAAAAATTTTATATTTATTCGATAATATTTTTAATTATATTCGCGAAATTTTTTTTTTAGAATATTATAAAAAGATTTTTTGAATAATTTTTAATATTATATTTTAATATAAATCGAATTAATATATTATAAAAATCGTATTTTTTTAATTTTTAAAATAATTTTATAATGTTTATATATATCGTTATATTATTTTAAAAAAATCGTAATATTATTTTTTTTTAAATTAAAAGTTTTTATAAATTTAATACGAATATATATTTTTTAAAATTTTATATTTTTAAAAAAATATTTTTATTATTCGTAAAAAAACTTTAAAAAAAGAATAATAATATAATTAAAATAAAAATATTTTTTATTAAAAAAAAATATTTTAATATAAATAATTTATTAATTTTAATTTTTAAATTAAAAATTAATTTAATAATTTAAAAATATAAATTTTTAAATTATTATTTTTAAAATAAAATTTATTTTAAAAATTCGTTTTTATTTATATTATTTTTTTATAAAAATATTTTGATTTTAATTTTTATTTAAAAGTTTATTCGTTTATTCGTTTTAATAAAATATTTTTTTTAAATAAATATTTTTTTAATCGATTTTTTTCGATTAAAATTTTCTAAAAATTAAAATATAAAATAATAAAATAATTTTATTTTTTAATATTTTAATTTTTATTAAAAATAAAATTAATTATTATAAATAATTATTACGAGTTTTTTTTTTATTTGTTTTAATATTAATTTTTTCGAATAATTTAATATATAATTTTTATAAATTAATATTTTTTTATAATTTTATAATTTTATAATTAAATTATTTAATTTTGAATAATATAATTAAAATGAATTTTTTTATTAACTAATTTTCGATTTTCGATTTTTAATAATAATAAAAAATAAAATATATTAAAATATTTTATTTTTTAACGTTATTTTATTAATATAAAAAAAAAATAAAATAAAAAATAAAAAAATTCAATTATAAATTAATTCGTTTTAATTAATAAATTAAATTTATTTCAAATAATTTATAATTTATAAATTGATTAATTAATTAATTAAATTTATTTCAAATAATTTATAATTTATAAATTGATTAATTAATTAATTAAAAAAAAATTAAAAAAAAATTATTAATTAATTTATAATAAATGAAAATTTATTATATATTAAAAAACATATAATTAATATTATTTTCGAAATTAATTATTTATAAAAAGATTTTTAAAAAAAATATATAATTTTATTATATTAATTGTATTTTTTTAAAATAAATTTTATCGAACGATAAAACTTTTTTTAATAAACGTAATCGCGATTTATAATATTTCGTAATTAAAATAAAATTTGTATAATAATTATTAATTTAAATAAATTAAAATCGAAAATTTAAATAATATTAATATAATTTCAATTTATTATATAATTATAAATAATTTAATAAATTAATAAATAAATAATTTTAAATATAAAAATTTTAAAATTTTAATATTTTTAAATTCGATTATATAATAATTTTAAATATTTAAAATATATATATTTTTTTAAAAAATTTTAAATTAATTATTTTAAATTGAAATTAAAATATAATATTTTTATATTTATATTTTATAAATTTTAATTAAATTTAATTTTTTAAATTTAATTTAATATATTTTATAAAAATAATTATAAAAAATATATTAAATTAATTTTTTTTAAATATATTTTTAAATTGTAATATTTTATTTTTAAACTCGAAAATCGAAATAAATTTTCGATTATTAATAAACGAATAAAATTTTTATTTTTTTTATTTTATATTTTATTATTTTCTTTATATTATATTAATAAATTTTAATTTAATCGAATTAATATATTATTGATTAAATTATAATTAAATTAAAATCGTTTAATTAAATTAATTAAATAATATTTTTATTTTTAAATATTTTAAACGTATTTTAAACGTTTAAATATTTTAAATATAAAATATTTAATAAATTTAAAATTAAATTATTTAAAAATTTTATTAATATTATATTAAAAATACGTAAAATTTATTATTAATTAAAATTATTTAAAAAACGAAATTCGAAATATAAAAATTTTATTTCGAAATAAAAATAAAATAATATTAATTATATACGATTTCGAATCGTATATAAATATTATATAATATTTATTTTAATATTAATAATTTCTTTTTATAATAAAAACGTTATTATTTTTAATAATTTAAACGAATAAAAAAAAATTTTATTATACGTTATAAATATATAAAATTCATTAATTTTAATATTAATTTATTAATATTATTTTTAAAATTCATTGAAATTTATAAATTTCAAATTTAAAAAAAAAATTTATTTTTAATTTAAAATTTTAAATAATAATAATATTAAAATAAATATTTTTTTATTTTTTTTTATTCGTACTTTGAAATAATTAATATTTAAAAAATTTTTAAATTTTTATTAAAAATTAATTTTATTATAATATTTATCGAATTATTTTAATTATTAATTTATTTAATTTTTTATAATTTTTTTTCGTTTGTATATATTGATAATATTAAAATACTCGAGTATATTAATATATTACGTTTAATAATTGTAGTTTTTACGTATTAAATATAAAAATTGTTAATTATTTAAAGAATTAAATTTAAAATCGAAAGTATTGATATACTTTCAAATTCTACGTTAGTTTTTTTTAATTAGAGTACGTAATAAGTACGTGTATATATTTCGATATTAGTAATTTTTATTTTTGTAGTAAAGATTTAATTCATTTTTTAGTGTAATTTTTTATTCAATTATAAATTCAATAAATAGTTTTGTAGTTTAAAAATTTAATGTTTATAAAACGATTATAGAAAATCGTTTGTTCAAAAGAAAAAAATAAAAAATTTCGTAATTACGTCGATTATATTATAAATTTTTTATAAAATTACAATTTCTTTGTATAATACTAATTAAGCAATTTTTAAAGAAAAAAAGATTCGTTTTAAAATAAAAAGTATTTTTCAATTTTAGTATTTTGTATTGTATTTTTTTTTTTTTTTATATATATATTTTAATTTTTATTTTAATTAATTTTTTTTTTTCGTAGAATTAATATAAAATTTGATTTAATAATATTTTAATTGTAGTAAAAAAAGTATTGTAAATTGCGTCGTTTCAGTTTTCAATTGTTCGTATATTTATAAGAAAATCAAAAAAATATTGATTAATACGTAGATCGATAATTGAGATTAAAAAAATAATTAAATCAATAATTTAATTGTTTTGTATTCGAATTATAAAATTTTTTTTTATTTATATTATATTTTAAAAAATCGTATTTTATACAATTAATAAATTTTTATTCGTAGTATTAATCGCGTCGTATAATTATTGAAAGTATTAATAGTTTAACGCGTTTTAAATACGATCGAGTTTTTATAATACGACGTTTTAATCGATTTAAAACTCAATTAATAAAATCGAAATTTGTTAAAACGTAAAAAGATTTTAAAATTGATTTATTATAATAAAAAAATTGTATTTAACGTTATTATTAATAAAATTGAAAAATTGATAATAAAATAAATAAATCAAATAATAAAATTATAAAATCGATAATTGAGTATTTTGATTTGCAATTCACGTAATTAATTAATAACAATTAATTATATTTTTGTATTTTTAAAAATTTAACTCGAAATAGACTAATTCGCTCGATTCAAAAAAATAAAACTTTAATTTTATTTTAAATTTTTTTTTTTTTATTTATTTTTTTATTTTAATCGTAAAATTATTTGTATTAATAAATATTTATAAAACTTTATTTAAATTGAATTTTATTATAATATTTATTAAATTATTATTTCTATATATTTATTGCACTTTTTACAATTTTTTACGTTCGTATAATTGTTTTAAAATTATAATATCAATTATAAAACGTTTTTCGTTCATTGTTTTTAATTTTATTAAATAATCGTATAAAAAATATAAATTCGTATAAATAACAATAGAAATATTAAATAAATCGAATTATTTTGTAATTATATTAATAATAAAAATTATTACAATTATTATATTTATTTTACTAATTATTTTATAGATTTTAAACATTAAAACGCTTCTAGTAATTTTTTTGCACTTTATAGAATTTTAATTGTCGATTACACAGGGATATCTATTAATAGGCCAGACGCAAAGAATAAGAATCTAAGTCTTATACTTTGCAGTTGTTGTAATCGTTATTCATTCTAGTAAAAAGTGCGCAAGAGTTGAGAGATATAATCTCAACTCTAGCGCAGTTGAGACTAGTCCCAATGCAGCCTAGTACTGCACGTGACTATTGTTCCAACACTGGCAATTCTTTCTTTCTACTAAGACAACCAATCCAACCAATCCAATCAAATCAACGCTTTTGTCCTCCATTCTTACCGTAAACCGTTACTACGTAAAACTCGTCAATATTCCAATAATTCAGAAAATAATCAAGAAAAACACGTAATTAAACTTTAAGAACAGCGCTAATAAACTAGCGTTGTTCTCGAAGCTCATCGGTGGTTGCAATCGCCGATCGGAGGTTATAAGGGCCGAGATTGAGAGATTTCCCCCTTTCTTGGCCTTACAAATCAGGCAGTAACAACACCAAAACATCAACGCTTTTCCACTCTATTACCGACTACTCTACTCCTCTGGCACTTCTTTCTTTACCACTTAGGGTAATTGAGATGGGCCGGTACGCTCTGTCGTAAATGGAGTGGCAAGTGCCCTTGATATTGTCGATCCTGCGCTAGTGCTTGCACTTGCATTGGTGCTTGCACTTGCTGTCGATTTGAGAGGGTTTGTAGGGCTTCCTGGCGATCTAGAAGGGCATCTTGGCGATCTAGAAAAGTCTTTTGGTAATCCAATAAGGTCTTTTGACGATCTAGACGACGGTCTAGAAGCTTGTCTTGTGGTGTTGCTATTGCTTCTTTCGTTGGTTGTTGAAATTCTCCTTTCGTTGATTGTTGAGATTCGACTGCCTTTACCCAATCGTAATCCTCTCTCTCAATAACCCTTTGTAGATTCGCAGAGATCGGCTTTCTGTCTGTAGGCACCGGACAATCATGTGATCGAAGATAGTCTCGCAACTTCTCAGCTTTAGCGGCAGCACGCTCTGCTTCGCCCCGGGCCATAGTAGCTCGAGTATTATTGTAAGAGCGTAGAAGTGTTGCTATTGCGCGTTGAAATCAAGTGATATTTTCTTTATCGGGCCGGGAAAACAGAATATGCGGTGACTCAGCGGACGAATACCTTTGCGCGTAGTCGTAGAATCGATTGTAAGATTGTGATTCGAGGTCCAACCGTTGTTTGCTTGTGTAGAGTTGGTAGAATCGATATTTGAGGTTTTCGAGGTTCTCGAGTAGCGTAAGAGGCTCTGCGGGTAGCTGCTTAGAGGCGCAAAGCTCTTCGAATAGCTGCTTCGAGTGGCGTAAGACTCTGCGAGTAGCGTTGAGACTCTGCGAGTTCGAGACGACGTCTTATGAGGTGTGATCGTAGGGCAACACGATTTGCGCGCGTTGTAAATCGATTGATTCGTAATTGTAGGAGGGGGGTTTGTCGAAGTAGAGTTGTAAATGGAGTACGAGTCTTCGGAGAGTGCTCGAATGGTTATTTGTAAAATGCGAGACGTCGTAAAGTGCTCGAGAGATATTTGTTTTTATTGGCGAGGAATATTTGTTTTATTGAATGGACGAGAACTCAATAAAGAGATCGTCGCAGCGTTCTGGTCGTAGAATCGATTATTTGTAGTGAGAGAGAGGTTCTCGCCTTACTCTTTCGAATCTTTCGTAAACGCCGATTCTGTTCTTATCGCAGACTTGAGTAGTCTATAAAGAGAGAGGTTCTCGCTCTATGCTTTCTCGAGTCGTCGTAAACTTCGTTCTTGTTCGACGTGATAAACGCAAACTTAAGAGATAGGCAAGTAGAGAGGTTCTCGACTTGCGACTCCTTAAATCCTTGAAAGTCTTCGCAGCGCTCCGGTCTCTTAAACGGGAGAGCAACTTATCCTTTCTCTAGCACGTTACTATATCGAGATAGAAATGCGATCCCGATCCTTCTATAGACGCCTCTTTTGCGCGGTACCTAGTTGCTCTATGATCAACTGTGAAGTTGACCATTGATCAATGTCGATTACACAGGGATACCTATTAATAGGCCAGACGCAAAGGATAAGAATCTAAGTCTTATACTTTGCAGTTGTTGTAATCGTTGTTCATTCTAGTAGAAAGTGCGCAAGAGTTGAGAGATATAATCTCAACTCTAGCGCAGTTGAGACTAGTCCCAATGCAGCCTAGTGCTGCACGTGACTATTGTTCCAACATTAATATATCAAATTGCTTTTTATTTTAAAATCGTTTTTTATTCGAGTTTCGTTAGTGATTATAATTACATATTCAATTTGCGAGCTCAAATCGATATTATTAACGTGTAAATCGTTTACGAATACAAATATTTTAATTGTTTTCAAATCGATCGAAATATAATAAATATTACGCAATAAATTGTTTTATTATTATTTCAATTTTTTATTTAAAATCGTTACGTTTTTTTTCATTGAAATTTGATATTACGTAGCGATTAACAAATCAAAAGCAACTTCTAATTAACAAATAAACGCAATATACGTTTCGCGAGTTTATTGTTTTCAATATTAATTAAAATAATTTATAGTTTTTAAATCGATAAATTCGATCTTTTTATTTTGATTTTTCTATTTAAATCGTATTTTGTTTTTATTTTGCAATTATATAATTTTATTATTAAATATTAATTAATTTATAAATATTAAATATTAAATATTTTTTATTTACAATTTAATTTTTTTCAATTTTTTCTTTTTCAAATCTACAAATTACAACATTAATAATTTTAACGTATTATTTATTTGTATATTGATAATCTCAATTATTTTTTTATTTTTTCTAATCAAAAAACAAAAATTATATATTAAAAATTCTATTTTTAATTTGAAAATATAATATTTATAATATATAATAAATTAATAAGTATTTATTTTTACGAGTTTATATAATAATTTTTTTATAATTATAATTATTTTTTTAAAATAAAAATATATTATTTTTTTTAGTAAATTAATAAAAATTGTTCATTGAATTAAAATCTATAATTGTATATATATTTACGTAATATCTTATAATTATACTACAAAATTATAATTTTAAATTAAAATTAAAATTAAAACTAAAATTATTCTTTAATTTACTCGTTAAATAATAAAAAATTTCATAAAAATAAACTTTTTTAATTCGTTATTAAAAATTTAAATTACAATTTTTATTTTCTCGTATAATTCGTTCGTTATTTTATTTTTAATTTCGTGTATTAATTTAAATTTAAAAATTGAAATATTTTTATACGCAATTAAATCGTATTATATAAATTTAAATACGTTTTTTATAAACAATTTATTTTATTTTTTTTATTGTAAAATTTTAAAAAAAAATTTAAATATAATAATAATTTTTTTTTTTTATAATTTAATTACAAATTTTATATTCTTTTTTTTTTTACTCGTTATATAAATTATATTAATTGTAAATTTTTTTTTTATAAAATATTAATTGAAATTTTTATTATTTGTAAAATTATCGTTATTATCGTTAATATTCGTAAAATTAAAATATTTTTATTCGAAATAAATTGTAAATTTAAATTTATTTTTCGTATTTTTTAATTATTTATAACGTTTAAATTAATTTTCGATTAAAATTGAATAATCGCTATTATTATTTTTTTGATTTTTGATTTTTTATATTATATTTACTATTTTCAATTTCTCGTTTTTTTATATAGTTCTCGTAAATTGTTTTTTTATCGATTTTTTAATTTGCGACTTTCGAAAATAAAATTTAATTATAATTAATTTAAAATTTATCGATTCGTAAAATAATTATATAGTATATTTTTTACTTGTAATTACTAATAATTTATATAGTCTTTTTTATTTTTTATATTCTCTAAAAACTCGAATTTTAAAATTAATTAATAAATTTAAAATTATTAAAATATTAAAACTATTTTTTATTATTAACGCGTCGTTAATTTATCGTTTAATTTACATATAACGAAATTCGTTTATTGTTTTACGAATCGCGTTTATTCTTTTTATTATTATCGACGTAAAAATATTTGTATCGAAAATTTTAAAATATACTTTAAATACTAATAAAATTATTACGAATTTATTCGATTTTATTAAATCGTTATAAGTTTTTATTACTATTTATAGTATTTGCTTTTTCGTAATATATTCTATTATTTCTTTCGATATAATCGTATAAACTCATTGTAATAAAATATAATATCGTTCAATTTTTTTAATAAAATTATATATTTTTATTAAAACTTTTTTTATTTTTATTATTACAATTTTTACTTATTATTTGAATTTCATAAATACAAAGTTTTTTTTAGCGTTATAAATTAAAATTTTTAACAATTCTAAATACGTATCAATTTAATATTTTTTAATTACATTTTATATAAATCGCGCAAACATTTCTATAACGAATCGTACGTTTTAAAATTTTATAATAAAATCTACAAATTGTAAAATCGCGTTATCGTTTAAATACATAATATTAACGATTATCAAATAATTAAACTCGTAATCGTTTATTAAAAAAAATTTAAATCGTTTTAACGATTTCGTGTTCATTTAACAATAATAATAAAACTTATTAATTTACTTTAATTATTAAAATATAAAATCCTTATATTTAATTCTATTAAAAATATTTACAAATTATCGTACTAATAAATATTCAAATCTTTTATATACGCGTCGTAAATTTGTATTTATCAAATAGTATTAAATAAAAGTTTTTTTTAATTCTATTAATAGAATCTATAAATACTTTTATTTATATATAATTAATACAATTGTATTATTATTACGTTTTTTTATACGATTTTTCACGTTATTAAATCAAATTTTAAGTCTATTTATATTTTCTAGAAATAATAAAAATAATATATTATAAAATACGACGTAAAAAATAACGTTTCCAATAAAAATATAAACTTTAATCGTACTTTCGATTTTTATACTATTTATTTCGAATTAAATCTTTTTTTTGCGATTCGAAATATTGAATTTAATTCGTAAATCGATCTTTTGTAAAACTATAAACTAATTGTATTTTGCAATTAATATAACGATTATATTTATATCTAATAAAATACTTTGAAATTTTTTTATAATATATTTATTTATAAACTGAAAAATCTTTTTCTAATTTAAATACTTTTTAATTAAACGAAATACGTCGTTTTTAATTAATAAATATTATATTTTTTAATTATTCAATTTCGCGATTAATTTCTCAATATTAACGTATTTTACAACAAAAAAATTAATTTTTACGAATTTTTTATCGTTTTCGTTTTATTCTTTAAAATCAAATTCTTTTATATTTAAAATAAAAATATTAAAAATATTTATTTTATTTTCACTTTCGAATTTTTTTATTTTTTTTTCGTAAATTAAAAAAAATTAATAATTTATTATAAAAACGTATTTTTTATAGCGAAAATAAATTTCATTTTTAAATTTTTTATATATTTATTATTTTTTTTCTAAAAAATATTTCATAAATCAATAATTTATCTTCTTACAAATATAATACTTTTTTTCTCTCGAATAATTATTTCAATCGTATTTAGCGTATTTTTGATTTTTATAATCGTAATTATATTTGCTTTAATCGCGTTTATTATTACGATTTTTATTTATTTCGTATTTATTGTATTTACAATTAATAAAATAAATACTAGAATTTAATTACTTTATATTTCGTTTTTTTTCAATTAATTAAATAATATAACGCAATTAGTATTAAATTCTTTTCAACGTATTTTTAAAATTTGCAAAATACATATAACATTTTTTAATATCGTTATAAATTCGTAGAATATAATTTTTTATATTATCGTTTTTACGATTTTTTTTCAATTGTTTTTTTCGAATTTATTATAATTTATTAAATAATAATTCGAAATTCTCGATCAATTTTTTTATAAAAAAATTTTTAATAATATTTCATAAAAATTTTATTTTTTATTTTTTTTAATATATTATTAAAATATATAAAATTTCGAATTTAATTTTATATATTTAATAATTTTTTTAAACGAATAATTATTATTGAAAATATTATTTAAATAAAAACTTCGTATTTGTTTTTTTAATATAATTAAAAACGCTTTTTCGTATATATTTAATATAATATTTACGTTATTATAATAAACTTAAAATAGTTTTAATTTTTTATCGAAAAAATCGTAAATTGTTTTTTTATATTTATTATTATTATTAAAATAAAATTTTTTCAAATTATTAAATTTTTTAATTATTTGATTTTTTAAATTTCGTTTTTTTATTTTTATTTGAAATTTTAAATTTCTTTTTTTTGTATTGTACGATTAATATTCGTCGTAAATTTTTTGTTACAAATAATCGATTTTTCGAAATTTATAATCGTTTTATTATATATTAAAAAATTAAAAATTTTATTATTATAAAAAGTTTGATTTTAATAAATTTTTTGATTTTTATTATAAGTAATTTTATATTTACTTAAGAATTTGTTTATAGTATTGATTTTTTATTATTTTTTTTTAAATATTATTATTTAAAATCGATTTATTTTGTAATGTATTGTAATATTGCATTTATTTTTTATTTCGATAAAATTTTCGACGATATTTTCGAGTTTTTAAAGTAATGATTTCGAGAATACGTATATTTTATTTTTATTTTGAAATATTTTTTATTATAATTTTTGATTTGTATTTGAAATTTTAAAAATTATTTTCTTGTTTTTTCGAATTAATATTTTTTGAGTTTTTTATAAATTTAATTGTCGAATAATAAATATTTTTTGTTTAGATTTTGATTTATAAAATTTGTTTAAAATAATTAAATTTAATTGAAATTAATTATTCGAATTAAATCGAGAATTAAATTTTTTTTTTTTTTCAATTATTATTATATTTTCGTATTTAATCAAATTATGTACTATTATTGTTTTTAAATAAAAACTTTAATTTATTAAATTGATTTTTTACGCGAAATATAAACACTATTATTTCTAAAGTAATTCTTTAAACAAAAAATTAATTCGTTAATAATTATTTTAAAATATATTATTTTTTAATCTTTAAAATTGTTTTAATAAAGTTTTTATAAAGTACTATTTCTATATTTTAATTTTTTGAATATATAAAATTTGTATAAAACGAAATCGTTAATAATAAATTTATTTAAATTTGATTACTAAAAATCGATTTATTTTTCGTATTCGTTTTTATTATAATAAAATGAATTTTTTTTTTTTATATATTTATTTGATTTAATTTTATTTAATAACGAAAAAATTATCGTAATTATTCGTAATTTATTATATTCAATATTAAGTAATAAAAGTGTATTCGAAAACGATAAAACGTTTTTCGAAGAAATTTTATTCTCGTTTTAAATATTAATTTTCATTATTTTAAAATATTGATTTGTATTCGATAAATTTATTTGTTTTGATATAAACTTATTTATTTGTGTATAAAATATAAATAAAAATTTAAATTAATCGTAATTTAAATACGCTTTAAATAACGTAAAAATTCGTTGTTTTTAAAAAAAAGTACAACGTATAACGCTTTTTATCGTTTTAATCGTCGATTCAAAAAAAATAAAATCTTTATAATCGATTTTTTTATTGTGCGTAATAAACGCAAATCAAAAAAAGTGTAATTAAAATTTCGATAATTATTTTTTCAAACTTTTAATATTATACACAAAATTTTTTAAATATCGAAAAAAATATAAAGTGTAAAACTTTTAAATATCGAAAAAATTGTATTTTTTTACGTAAAATTTTTTTAGTATTTTTTCGTAAAATCTTTCAAATACCGAAAAAGAACTAAATATACACTTTTAAATTTCGAAAAAATGTATACTCTTTTACGCAAAAACTTTTTCTAATTTAAACTTTGTTATTTTATACTCAACTAGTAAAATTAAACACTAATTAGTATTAATAATACTAAAATACTCGAGTATATCAATATATTACGTTCAATAATCGTAGTTTTTACGTATTGAGTATAAAAATTATTAATTGTTTAAAGAATTAAATCTAAAATCGAAAGTATTAATATACTCTCAAGTTTTACGCTAGCTCTTTTTAATTAAAGTACGTAATAAGTACGTATATATATCTCGATAATATAATTATTATAAAATTATAATATTGATTATTAAATGTTTTTTTTTAATTATTTCGAATTTAATTAAATATAAATTTATATATACGATTATTAAAATATTAAAAAAATCGAATTATTTTATAATTATATTTATAATAAATTTAATTATTATTATTATATTAATTTTTTTTTTATTTTATAAATTTTTAAAATTAATATATTTTTAATAATTTATTTATTTATAATAAAATTATAATAAATAAAAAATATTTAATTTTAAATTTTTTATTATTTTTTTTTATTTTCATTTATAAAAATAATTTTATATTTAATTTAAAAATTAAAATTTTTATTATTTACAAAAAATTTATTAATAAAAACGAAAAATTTTATTATTAATAAATTTAAAATAATATATTTAAATTTTCGATTTAAATTTTTAATTTATTATTTTAATTTTTTATTTAATATAATAATTTTAATTTCGATCGAATTTTAATATTAAATAATAATAAATAAATCGAAAATTATTTCAAATTAATAAATTATAATAATATAAATATTTTAAACGTATTATTTTGTATATGTAATAATTTAATTTTTTTTAATTTAATTTTTTTATTTTAATTAAATTATTTTTTATATTAAATTAATAAAATTTTTAATATAAAAATTATTTTCAATTTTATTAATATAAACGTATTATTTATTTATATTTTAATAATATTAAATTTTTTTTTCGATTATAATTAAAAAATAAAAATCGTATATAAATATAATTATTAATAATTTTTTATAGTATTTATAATACGTAATTTATTAATATATTTTTATTTTTATTATTTTATATAATAATTTTAAAATTATTATAATAATATTTAATAAATAAAAATAATAAATTTATTTTAATAAACGTACGAATATTAATTATTAAAAATTAATTATCGATTACGTATATATTTATATAATATCGCGAAATTATATTTTAATTATTTTATTTAAAAATTAAATTAAAAAAATTTTTATTATTATATTTTTAAATTATTAATTTTAATTTTTTATACGAGTTATTAATAATTTTATTTTTAATTTTATTAATTAATCTCGAATTAAAAATACGAATTTTAATATATTTAATAAAATCAAATTTAATAAATTAAAAAAAAAATTTTACAATTAAATTATTAATTTTTTTTTATTAAAACTTTTCGAACGATATTTCGAATATAATAATTACAATTTTTTTTTTCGTAATTATTATAAAAAAATTTTATCGATTTTTTTTTTATTTATTATAAATATTTTATTTTCGTTTTTAATAATAATAATAAACATATTATTGAAATTTTTATTGTTATTTTTAATAAATTAATAATATTTATTTCATTGTAATTTTTTATTAAATATATTTTTATTATTATATAATTTTTTTAATCGTTTTCAATTATATTATTTTATTAATAATTTATTATTTAAATCGTTTTAATTTAATTTATTAAATAAAAAAAATATAAAAAATAATTTTTTATTAATAATTTTTTTATAAAATATTTTTTTATATAATAAAATTTAATCGATTTATAAAATATATCGATCGTATATATTTTTTTGTTTATTATTAATAATTTATATAGATTTTTTTAAATTTTTTTTTTCGTTAAATATATACGTTTAAAAAAATTAATAAATTTTATATTTAAATTATTTTTTATTATAAACGTATTCGTAATTTAACGTTTAACGTATAAACGTTATATTTTTTTAATAATTACGTAAATTATTTTAATTTTTTTAATTATTAATAAAAATAATACATTTTTAATAATTATTTTAAAATATATTTTAAAAATTAATAATATTAATATTATTTCGTTTAATTTTATTAAATCGTTTATTATTTTAATTATTATTTACAAAATTAATTTTTTATCGATTTATTTATTAACGAATTCGTTTTAAATAATTTTATAAACTCGTTATAATAAAATATAATATTTTTTTTTATTTTTTTTATATTATTATAAATTTCAACGAATATTTTTTTAATTTTAATTATTATTATTTTTATATATTATTAAAATTTTATAAACGAAATTTTTTTTATATTATAAATAAAATAATTCGATAATTTTTAATATATATCGATTTAATATTTTCAAAAAATATTTTATATTATTTTTATAAATATATTTTTTAAAAATTTAATTATTTAAAATATTATTATTAAATTTATTATTTATAAAATCAATTTTTCATTTAAATATAAAATATCGATAATAATAAAATAATTAAATTTATAATCGAATTATAAAATAAATTTAAATTTTTTAAATAATTTATTATATATTTAATAATAATAATAATAATAATATTTAATAAAATATTAAATATATTTGATATTTATATTATAATTTATACGTTAAATTTTTTTTAATAAAAATTATATTAATAAATAATCGAATTATCGATATAATTATTATAATTTAAATTTAATAAAAAAAAAAAATTTATTTTATTTATATTTTAAATATAAAATACAAATAATATAAAATATAATAATATTTAAAAATATATTAATTTGAATTATTTTTTATAATAATATAATTTTTTTATTAAATTAAATTTTATAAATATTAATTATTAATATTTTTATAATTTTATTATTTAATATAATTTTTTTAAAATTTTTAAACGAATATTGATTTTTAAATATAAATATTAAATCTTTATTAAATATATTTTTTATAATAATATAATATATAAATTAATTATTTAAATATTATTAATTTTTTTAAATTTAATAAAAAAAAATTTATTTATATTTTTTATTTTTATATTTATTAATAATTAATCGATTTTTTTAATTTTATTATTTTTTAAAAAAAAAATTATATTTTTATATTTAATTAAAAATTTTTAATAAAAAATTATTATAATATTACGATTAATAATATATTAAACGTATTATCGAAATTTAAAATCTATTTATTATCGTTTTTTTATTATATGTTTTATTAATTAATAATTTAATTTATTATAAATATAATATTTTTTTTCATATAATTTTTTTTAATAATTATAATTCGTATAATAATTATTATCGAGAAAAATACGAGTATTAATAGTACTATTAACGAATTAATAAATTGTCAATCGATTACTAGTACTATCGATTATTTTAATCTAGTACTAATAGTATTAACCCGGTATTAATATTATTAAAATATTATTAATAATATTAATTTACGATTAAATATTTAAATATTTAAAATTTGTAATCTATAGAATTTATTTAATTTATTATAAAAGTTTCAAGTAAATCTATTGAGCGCGTATTAAAATATTAAATTGCAAAATTGAAAACTATTAAATTTTAATATTTTTTATTAAAAGACTAGCGATCGCGTTTTATTCGATCAATTATTGAAAATATCGAAAAAATAAATAAAAATAAAAATTGAAAATATTAACGCTACTTGAAATCTAATCGTAAAATCGATCGATTTAAGCAAAGTTTATACGCGTAGAGACATCGGTCTAGCATGCGAGTAGTTGCATTGCTCGATATTGAAAGCTTAGATTGAAGCACTTAGAGGCTGAGCGGCTCAATTGATTAAATGTGGCTGCATAAGGGCCGCGCGCAGCCGTCTGCAGCCGAGAGTTTTGGTGTTCTTATTGGCCCGGATCCACTTGCTAATCGATTATCATTGGACGCCAAAGATTTGAACATGCAATTACTGCGTAGCGCGCGCCATTAGCAAGCCGCTGGTACCATTGGCAAGTGATTAGCAATAAAAATTTTTCCTGATGATTATAATTTCGAAATATATATATATATTTTTTTATCGAATCGAAAAAATCGAAAAATTAAAATTATTTTATATTTACGTTTTTTATTACGTTTTTTATATATTCGATCGATTTAATTTTAATTAATTTTATTATAATTTTTTTAATTTTTTTAAAAATTATAATTGAAATTATTATTATATTATTACGTTTTTTATAAACGTATTATAATATCGATTGCGAATTATAATTTAATATAAACGTTTTTAAATTTATTTATAAATTTATAAAATATAAAATTATATTTTTTAATATTTTTATAAATATTAATAATTTAATTTCGAAAATTATATTTTATATAATATTCGCTCGATAAATTACGTTAAATTTATTAAAATTAATCGAAAAATAATTAAAAGTATTTTAATTTAATTTTCGATTAATTAATAATAATAATAATTCGTAATAATATAATTTCTTTTTATAAAAATATATATAATTATTAATTTTTATTCGTTTTAAAATATATTCGAATTTTATTTATTATTATTATAAAATTATAATTTTTTCTCGCGATTTTATTATAATAAAATAAATTCGTACGATTTTTAAATATAATAAAAAATGTTTTATTATATTAATTTTTTAATAATTTAATTTTAAAATAATAATTATAAAAAATTTATAATTTAACGTTAAAAATATCGAATAAATTTTTATTATATTTTTTATTATTATTAATATATATTTTTATTAAATTTTTTATTATTATTAATATATATATTTATTAAATTTATAAACGATTTTATTAATATATTTTATAAAAATTAAAAATTATTATATTAAAAATTATTATTTAATTAAATATTTTAATTAAAATTTATATTTATTTAATTTTATAAATTAATAAAATTATCGATTTAAAAATTATATATTAAAATATTATATATTCGAATTTCGAATTTCGTAAAATTAAATATTTAAAATATTTAAAATTTAAAAACGTTATAATCGTAAAAATAAATTATTTTAAAAAATAATATTATTTCGAGCGATTTTATTTTAATATTATTCGAATTTTATTAAAAATAAATATAAAATTTATTTTTATTTATTAATTAATTTATTATTATTTTTTAATTTATTTATAGTATTTTTTTTTTTATTTATAATATTTTTTTCGAGTATTTTTATAATTTTTTTCTCGTTTTTCAATAATTATATTTTTTATTTATATAATATATTTTATAATTCTCGAATAAAAATTAATATTATTTTAAAAAACGTTTTTTTATTTGTTTATTGAAATTATTTTTAAAATATTTTTATATAATATAATTCGTATATTCGTTTTATTTATAATATTTAATATTAAATATAATAATTATTATTTTATTTAATTTTTTATTTTTTATATCGATTAATAAATTTTATATTTTTTTTTAATTTTATATATATATTTTTTTAAATATTATTTTAAAATATAAAAAATAATTAATTTTAAACGTTTTAATAAAAATAAATAATAAATATAAAAACGAATATAAAAACGAATAAAAATAAATATAAAAACGAATATAAAAACGAATATAAAAACGAATATAAAAACGAATATAAAAACGAATATAAAAACGAATAAACGTTTTCAAAAAATAAATATTTTTAATAAACGTTTAATTAAACGTTTATAATAAACGTTTTTATAAAACGTTTTTCGATAATAATTTATAAAAATTTCGTATAATCGTAATTTAATATCGATATATTATTTGATCGATTAATTCGAAATTATAAAATATAAATATAATCGAAATAAAAAATAAAAAATAATATTGATTTAATACGATATTTAAAATTAAATAATAAATATAATAATTTAATTAATTATTTAATCGAGTTTTTCGTAAAATAATATTATTTTACGTAATAAACGTAAATTCGAATTAATTATTTAAAAGTACGAATTTTTTTATAATTAATTTTTTTAAATTTTCAAAAAATAATTAAATATTTTAATTTCGTTTTTATAGAAAAAATAATAAAAAATTTTATAATTCGATAATATTTAATAATATTCGATCGAGATTTTTTAGTATTTTTTATAATAAATTTATTAATGTTTTTAATTTATTATATTTCGTTTTTTTTAATAAATTTTTATTAATTTATAATTGAAAATAATTATTAATTAATATTAATATTATATTAAAAATATTACGTTATTAATAATACGATTTAAATATATATTAATTTTTTTTTAAATTTTAATATACGTATTAATTTATTACTAATTAAAATTATTTAAAAAATAAAATTCGAAATATAAAAATTTTATTTCGAAAATAAAAATAAAATAATATTAATTATATACGATTTCAAATTGTATATAAATATTATATAATATTTATTTTGATAATTTCATTATATACGTATTAAAATATATCGTTATAAAATTTAAATATATAATTTTTAATATTTTTTATTAAAATATATTAATATAATTTTAAATTTAATTAAATTAATATAATTGTATTTAAAATTTTAAATTTTAAAATTTTTAATTTCAAAAAATTTTAATATATATTTTATTTTATAAAATTTTTATTTATTAATTTAAAAATACTTTAAATTGTATTATTTTTATAAAAATTTAAATTTAATAAAATAATTAACGTATAATATATTTCGTATATATTAAAATAATAATTACGTATAATATTAAATTGTATTAAAACTAGTTTAATTACGTTAAAATTAAAATTATATTTTTTAATTTTTATATATTTTCTAATAAAAATAAATAACGATTATAATAATTATAAAATATAAAATTTAAATTTTTATTTTTTATATTTAATTTATTAATAAATATTTTTATATAATCGATAATATATATAATTAAATAAAATAAAATATATTAAAAATATATATATAAAATCGAAAATTTAAATATTTTAAATTTATATATTTCAATTAATTTAAATATTTTAAAACGTTTTAAATTTAAAATTTATTATTTTATTTAAATTAATTAATAATTTCGATAATAATTTTTTAATCGATTTAATTATATTTAACGAAATTAAATTTATTAATATTAAAATTTTAAATTCGAAAAATATATTTTTCGTTTTTAATATAATTTTTTTTTTAATTTAAATTTAAAAATTAAAACGTTTATTATTATATATTTTATTTAAATAATTAATTTTAAAATTAATATATCGTATTATTATAATAAATTAATAAAATATAATAAAATTAATAATATTTATCGTATAATAAAATAAAATAAAATAAATTAAATTAAAATTTTAATAAATTATTTAAATAATAACGAAATTAATTTTTTTAAATATTAAATTTTTTATAAAAACTTTTAAAAACAATATCGAGAATTTAAATAATTTAATAAAAAATTTAATTTACGATAAAAGTACTTAAAAAATTTTAATTTAATTAATTTTAATTAAATATAAATTTTTTAATTTTATATTTTTATATTAATAATATATTTCTCTAAAAATATAATATAACAGTTCTATATTTCGACGATATAATATAAAAAACTTCATATCGCGATAATATTTCTATCTTTTTATATTGCTAATATATATTTCTTTATATTGTGACCTACACTGCTGAGAATCATTAGTACGTCTGACAATGGATTCCCATTTTTCAACATCGATAAGCAGCTATTACGACCACAGCTTGCAACTTGCAAAGACTTGAGTCAACAAATATTTGAAAGCAGCCCGAGACATTCAGAACAACGCAAAAGATGGTTTCCCACTCGATCGTCGATGTGGACCTCTCAAACGAGTCTGAAGAGCCCTGATCGACTACTCGAAAGAAGCACTTCAGCCGCTTCCGGGCTACCATCCAAATCAAAGGATAGTTCTCAGCTTCAAAGAGCGACCGGTACACAAAGGAAAGTTTTGTAGATCATCGGCATACGTTGTGCAACATGAGGGTCTGGGCCGTTTGATATTGTCTTTGTCTTTGCCGATGGTAATGCGGCACTTGTAGTGAAGGTTTTCCAGGCTAGCAATATCGTCACGCAAATATAATCTATGTAGGCAAGTACAGAATTTGTGTGTGTATCTGGGATTTCCAAACTCCTATACTTTGAATGCAACCGTCCCGGGAAACTTTGCCACTCCCCAAGTCTCCCTCCTTTCTCCTCAGAACAGCTTATGAAACAACCCCCCTTTGAACCAATCCGCATTGCCTTTATAAGCATTGTCCAGAATATCGCACCCATATTGAATACATTCCATTAGCTTCGGACTTTCAGACCATTCGGTACGACATGGCCAGATGATGAGATGCACGCCGCAGTAAAGCATCGTATCGAAAGCATCCTGGGTCTCGATTGATCCGTATGTCTCCAAGAACGATTCAAGAATGAGTGGGACAGACGCGGAGTTTTCGAAGAAATAAAGAATGTATAGCTCGGCAAACATAGTCCCCAGGTCGATCACGATAGATGAAAGATGGCAAAGTTCCCAGTCAAGCACAAAGATCAATTGCTTGCTGTCTAAATCGATATCAGATTTAGGATCGTCGCCGAGTTCATTTTTCTCAACACTCTTTGCTGAGCTCGCGAACACGAGGCTGAAATCCAATCAGAATCGAATAACAAGAGATACGCATAGGGTATAATTACTTCCCGGGCCAGAAGTCCCCATGAATGATCCCAACGCCATCATCTCGATGGGTGATGGCCGTTATCCGCTGGCTCACGTGTTGGAACAGAGACTTTTTGTTATCAAGCATCTCAGGAAATTTCTCTATAGTCGCGTCGAGCCGTCCGCAAGATAAACGGTACTTGAATACACCAGCTTCTGTGTAACTGCTGAGGACCCTTCGCAGACCTTCTTGGTCTGGGTGCCGGCCCCACCTGTGGAACTTCACAGCCCACGCGCCTATCACTCTTCCGCATGCATCTGCAAAAGCAGGTTCGAAAGATTTATTGAGCAGATGTGCTTTCAGAGTTGAGGTGTTGGGAAGATCCTCAATGATCTGAATGTAGTTGCCAGGGAAGTAATGTAAAATTTCTGGAACCCGAACTAGGATAGAGGGTGACCCATCACAGACTTCCTTGCTGCAGGAAGATGGTATTTGGTGGGCAAGCACTTGATGCTCGTAGTACTAAAGATTTGAACGCCTATATTAGCCAAAACTTAACTGTTCACGGGCGCGGAATGTGAATTTGGATGATTAACATTGTGAATAGGGAAACGCTCACACTGCGGGTCTTGTGTAGGGTAAATTCCTCGCCCGTCGTTTTCTCTACCTTTAGTTTGTCTTCCGTCATCTTTACCACAACGGTCTCTCCATGACCTTCGATTGGAGTTGCAAGCCTATTGCGAAAGGCGAAGTTGATAAACCCTCCGGGCAAGCGCTCAAGGCCCTGGCAGGCATAACTCGTATCTTGGAGGGCATCTTCAACAACGTTTTGAGCAATTTGCCATTCGGAATCGGTGTGAACCATTTTCTTATCTGTCGTAGAATATCAATTGGAGTTTGATTTTGTTTTTTTGGATGCAGTTGTCCGAATGCCGAGACGCGCTGCATACGAGTTCGGGCATTGGCCGCACAGTCATTCGCGGGCGTAGCGAGTTCTATTTATACTACAATCTTGCATCTCAGGCTGAAGCTGTCTATACACGCGCAGTAGAGCTACGACGTTCCAGCGCTTCGAAGACTGAAGTGCCTGAGGGCGAAGACTCAACACCTGTACGTAGGAGCCTCGAGGCTCCGGGTGCCCTCTACGAACCTGCGGAGGAGTATAGGACGTGTATTCCTAGTATCACACTACCTCTAGGACTGCGTTCAGGCGCTCTCACACTCCTCCTGAGAATTGAGGCTCTTTATGCTGCCAAGACGATCCCAGAGCTAAGATTGAGTCCGGCAACACGACGACGACAACTCCCCTCTCGACTGTAGAGTCCGCACGCTCCGACTCGATCGATCCCATACCTATTTCCGAATATCAACGGTGAATACTAGCTCAACCCAGAGTCTTCGGTAATGATTCTACAAAGAAAGCCACACCCATTTCACTTCGACTATTCGATACGTCGGTAATATTCGGAAGGTGGAGGCTCCTGCGTGTGCTGATACCACACGTTCAAGTGGAGGGAGGAGGTTACAATCAAGGCTATTATAATTCAGGGTTGTTTGAGCAAAGAGGAAGAGGGTTTGGAGGCATATGAGGCTTTGAGAGAATATGAGGATTGTGCCTGCGGGAGCAATACATGTGATAATTTGGTGGAATGGATCATTTCCCTCTTCCTGAAAGCGTCAGCGTTCACGATCAAATCCTTCCCTAGGCCGTATTAACTAATGCGAGACGAGGAGCGGAAAAGGCACAATGAGATGGAAGGGCGTATCACAGAGGAGGGGGAGAAGGGGGATATCTGTTGCTCTACAAACTGCTTTAGTAGTCTACGGTGGTGGTTTCATCGTCCATAAGGGTGTGTGGCGTAGTTTAGGGCTTTGCCCTAGGCGCTAGCTGGCAGATCTCTAAAGCATGTACTGCGAGTATCCCCCATTATGTAGGCTCATCTCCCGTCTATAAATAATGATAATCAAATCTACACTGAAGACTGAAGTGCCTCAACGATCAACATCCAGAATCGAGCAGGCCAAGTTGAACCCCGAGCGAATTTCCGAGAACACGGGAGGTGAGGATGCTATTCAGGAGAAGGTGCAGAACGCACACCAATATGACAGAAGCCCATGGGGGAAACAATCAATCAAAGAACAGAGGGCTCGAGATCGTGTCCGAAGCATCGGGTCCCCAATATAATAACTGTGCACTCGCTCTAGGAACTTGGCGTCTTGCTTCGGAGGGTCACTGCGGACGATAAAGACTGTGGATAGGTGGAGTGGGGTAGTCACTGGAACCTGACCACGGTACGTAATTCGATTACAGAGGGGCCAGGATGCGTACATAGAGGCGAAGACGAGGGAATTGATCCAATTTGTATATTACTGTCACGTGGAATACCACAAATCCCAATGGCTTCACAGTCAGCAGCGCAAACATGTCCAAATTATTAGGCAATAAAACAGGGGTTCATATGCTACGGGTTAATGGATAAGAAAGCAGAAGGTACAAGCCAGAGCATTTGATATGAGCATCTATACAAAAAGGGTGTATGGAGACCCCACCCATATACAGTCGAAGGTGCTGAATAGCCACTTTGTAAACTCAGCCCAGGATCGCAGACGCACCTCGCTCTCTTTTAGTGAAAGTTCAATTCAACCTACGTATTCAGTTCAATATCCAGCCGGTTCCGGTTTGACTGGAAATGTAGGATCATTCAAGTTGCTCCAGCAATCTTGCTTCCAGTGCAGTGGCGTGAATTTATCGACAATGCCTTTGAATGCTTCGAGGGTGCAGAAGCTCTCATCGCCATCAAGATGCTTCCCGGAAGCTTTGCAGCCAGGAACTGTGACAGGCTGGCCGTTAAACAGTATGCGTACATAGTACCCATCTAGTTTGGACCGCACCGAGGGCTGCAAGGAATCGATTTTTTTACGGCCGATTGAAGGAGCTTTTTCAACAATCCGTTTCTTGTCCATGGCTTTGCCTGGTAGAAAAGGCTGGCGGAGCCCGTCGTTGATTCTAATATGTTGTGCTGATCCACTTGGGGAGGGGATTTCGTCCGCCTTCGATGCTGCGGACACGGATTCTTCGGCCTTTCTGAACAGCTCGAGGGCAATATGGCTGGTGAATTGCGGCCAAGTCTCAAGCTTTAAGGCACCAAGACTTGTCAAAATAGCCGCTAGTGTGGTGTCGTGACAGCCACTTAATCCCAGCTTGACAGTAGCGTTCGGGCGATTGATGCTTGATGGAGCTCCGTCCAACCTTTTGACCTGACAAGATTTTTCCTTGCTATTCTTTTCAACGCTCAGGATCATTCGTGATACAACGTCGCCCAGGAGAGAACCAATCCCAAGAACCCGATACTCTTGAGATTCGTTATAGCCACTAAACCATTCCTCTATCACTAGTCGGTTTATGATAGCCATGCCTTTCTTGTCATAAAACTCATTCGGCAGTTTTGTCCCAGATCCATGAGCAAGGGTCGAATTGATTGTGTCCAAAACCCCAGATAGGCGTGGTTGCGAGTCTATAGCAACTCTCTGGCCATCTTCCGGCATCCATTTACCGATCAAGTCATTGACATAATCCATCTCTGTCGATGTATTCCACCTCTCAGCACTCCTCCGCGAGAATGCCTGAGCTAACTGAGCGAACCTCTTACAATAGCCATTGTTTGGGTTAAGTGTCTCATCGGTAGGTGCACGTAGAATGATTGCAGGAGGAGGAAAGATTTTCGATCGAGAGTGTGGAGGGTACATGCCCCAAAATGTTTCTTGCAAGGACTCAACAGCCCGAGGTATGCGAGTAGCTCGAAGATATACCATCTCCGGATCACTTATTGTAGATGGCAGAAACCGCAGTTGATCAACGTATAGAATTCGGAGATATGCACCTAGTGCTTGTGAGCTCCTTCTTCCCTGATCTGTTAGCTCTCCGAGGTTGCACATTCCTTCGATCTCTCCTCGAGGACCTGATACAAGCACAGGGTTATCGTCGGGGTCAAATGTCTCAAGATGTCGTCTCCAATGCGAAGGACTCCAGCTTGAAGAATTAGTGTTCATTGTGACACTGACTAGCTGCTTCGCAGCGGAGCAGTACGGCCAGAAAGCAGCTAGACCTGCGTTCTCAAAACGGGCGGAGGTAGGAGCTCGCTCGCCATGGCGCAAGAGGATTTGAACCTGCTCTAGCTTCAGATTGCTGGGATATAGCTTTCGCAGTTCTTTCTCCGAACAGGGCGTGCGAGGAGGAGACGGAGCCATGATCGTTGGCGGAATGATGTTAAATGTCGGTTGAAATTATACTGTTTTAAGTTTATAATAATATTCCTAGAATATGTTGCTTTTGTTTTTTTATCGAAAAATATCGATTTTTTAAAAATACGTTATTAAAATTATAAAAAAAATTAAATTTTAATTATTTGTTCGATTTAAAAACTAATATCAATTTTTTTCCTATGTATGTAATATTAATACTTTTAATAATAAGCGATTTTATTTAAATTTAATCGAAATATTTAAATATAACGATTTAATTAATTTATTAAAAAATTCTATTGTTATATAACTTTGAAATAATACGTAATCGTTTTAATAAAAAATATTAAAATTTCGATTTATATATAATCGCGTTATATTTATAATTATAATATATTAATTAATTTAAATTATATAAAATTTATAAATAAATTAAATATTAATTAAATATTATTAAACTTTAAATTTTAAACGATTTTATTAATTTGTTATTACGTAAATTAATAAAATATAATCGTATTTAATTAAAATAATAATTCTAAAAATTCTAAAATTATATATTAAATAAAATAATTTAAATTAATTAAATCGATTGTAATAATTTAATATAAAAAACGAAATTTTTTTAAAAAAATATTTTTAATATAAAAATTTAAAAATATTTTTTTATTTAAAACGTTAAAATAATAAAATTTTTTATTTTAATTATATAATTATATATTAATTAAAATAATTAAAATTAATTAAATTAATTATAATAATTTAATATAAAAAATAAAAATTTTAAAATTTTTTTTAATAATATAAAATTTTATAATAAATACGTTTTTATTTTAAATATTAAAAAAAAATTAATTTATTAATTTTTATTATTTAATAAAATTAAAAATTAAAAATAAAAATAAATTATTAAAATTAAAAATTTTATAATTTTTTGTAAAAATATTTTTATAAAATTTATAAAATAAAATATATATTAAATAAAAAAAATTATTTATTCGTTGTTAATTCATTTAATAAATTATCGAATAAATTTTTATTTTTTTAAAATAAAATAAAAATTTGAATTACGTTTTTATATTAAAATTTTATTAATAATTTATTAAAAAATAATATATTATTAATATTATAAATAAATTTATATAAATAATATAATATAAAAATTTATTAATTAAATTAAAAAATAATAATATTTTTATTAATATATATATATCGTTATTATTACGAAAATAAATAAATATATATAATATAAATAATTTAAATTTATAAATAAAAAACTCGATTATATATAAATATTAATTTAAAATTATAAAATTTTATTATTTTTAATAATATTAATATAATTTTATTAATTATTCGTTTTAAAAATTAATATTAATTTTTTTAAATTACGTATTATTTATATAATACGAATTATTTTAATTATAAACGAAATTTTTTAATTTTAATTAAAATATTTAAATATAAAAATTTAACGATTTTATAATTTTAAAATAATTATAATATTATAAAATAAATTTCTAATTTTTTACTATTTAATTTTTATTATCGAAATATTATTAATATTTAAGATTTTTTAATTTTATTCGATTTTTTTTTTTAAAAAAAAAACTATGTTTTTTAACAAAAAAAAAAGCGAAACGACACATTCTAGGAATATTACTATAGTTTGAAATTGAGTCAGCAATCAAGGAGCCACCTGTGTGCCACCAAGTTGTCCGCCCTCTGTCCCTTCTCTTTGGAATTCCAATCCGCCTTTGGTCGAGGACTCCTCTTCCGAGTGAGTCGCTAAATCCCGATTATGGCGAACTGGCGATGAAGGACCGTAGTAGTGAAGGGATACGGGATACAGACTTTCGAATTCAAGCTCTACCTCGGAATCTCCTTGCACGACGATGCTGCACAATGGCCGACGAATCATCTGTATACGAAATAGGAGAATGTTAAATTGTGCCGTCGGACTATATACTTGAAGGAGCGACGGTTTAAGGTCTTCCTGAGTTACGAGGAGAGCAAGCAACTATTAAGTGGCTCCAAGTCAGCCAGCCGAAGGGAGGGGAAGCTGTGTGATCAGAACAAGATGGCAATGAAGAACGAGCTTACGAGTGGAGAGCTGGGAGTTCATATCAATTATTAGTGTTATTAGTTTGTACAGAGTGCTCACTTCGCTTGAATTTTCGCTTGACTTTGATTCGATCCCGAATGTCCTAAGAAGTTTGTTAGGATTGAAGAAGCTTTGCGCGCAAATTTCCATGGCGCATACGGGGTGATACAGAGTAGCGATTAAGCCAGAACAGAAAACCTAGGGTTTCCCAAATGCTACGATGACGGTCTGTCCATCTTCATAAGCTTCAGACACAACAGCGTTGTTTTGCAACTCCTCGCTGGCAGCAATGAGCTGTTCCATGCCCCAACCAACCAAATCCTTCTTACTGTTCGTCCCTTCATCGGTGCCAAAGAGTGCCCCCTTGACGTAATCCTTGTGCCCCTTCACGTTACCATCTTCACTGAGCTGGATCTTCACCACACGATAAGCAAACACGTAATCAGAGCCGTTATCGAACTTCACCTCTCGCTCCTTCGTACTGTTTGTCTCAACCTTTGGCCCACCAGATATGGGCACACCCGTCAGTGTCGTCCCATCAAAACCAACTTTGAGCATTGCTTCATATCCTTTAAGCGTCTTACTAGTGACCGAAGCACCGCGTGCTATCTTGACGCCCGTGATCATATAGACGGGCTTCTTGCATCTGGTCGCTGATATGTAGGCGATGACGCCCTCTGCTTTCAGACTATTCTCGATATATGCCGCGTCCGGTTCGAAAAACTTTGTCTCCAACTGACGGAACTTATAAATATCATCTCTTCCTTGCTTTACGCCTACGCTAACACCGGTGCCAAAACCCAAGATCATCTGCAAGAAGCTAGCCCACAGTGCGACCTTGTTGTGTCTTGCGGTTTTGATGACATCTTCCCAGTTGTCCTTAAACGATTCTTGTAGGTCGTTTGCGGGTACTGCTACCCGCTGGTTGTCTCGATGGTTGAGAGACTTCTGTGGAGTCTTCGGATGGACGATGATGCTCCCCAAGGCAATGAGGCCGTCGGCTGGGAAGTCGCAACTGGGCGCCAGGAAATACGTAGGCGTAGAAGGTATCGAAGCCATGACGCGCGACGTAGACTGGCTGGCAGAACCAAGGTTCTGATATTGCGGTTGCTTGAACATATTTTGTCGCAACGTGGAGGCTTACTTGCGCCGGGCTGCATGTCGACCTGATTTCTGAATGGCCTGAACATGGGAAACGATATATCGACCCCCTTCCGAATCGGGCATCAGCTCCCTTAGCCATCTACTTGTAACTCTACAACGCTACATCAGAAAAAGCTGCTTTAGAACCGACAAATACGATCTCGTATATTTCTACCCCTCAGCAGATATAGGATGATTAAATCATGGATTTCGATTGATCCAGTGTAGACTCTCGAGAGTAGGATATTCGGTAAGTGTCTAGCGCTGGCGCTTAGACCACCCTATCAAAACTCGATAGAATCAAAAACGTAACAAAAGCAGGGGTTTTAAGAGGTCTTCTCTACATAGAAATTAGTACAACCATTAGTTAATTGATTTCTATCAATTAAATCAAGTTGAAACGACTCCAATAGTCAAATTGTAGTAGAAGTGGTGCTATAGACTTGGGGCTCCCCGCACTGCACTCTACCCGATTAAGAAAGCAGACTCGACTCGCTGAGGCAGTGGAACATGAGCTTGCATCCATACTTCAGTGATGTATAGTAAATTGACAGTGTGTGATGACTTACGAGCCTGCGGGCACTGGTCTGTACTCTACAGGGCATTTTAATCACTTTCATCAACAATAGAGTATAAAGCAGCATTTAATTAGGTGTAGACCAGCCATGGCGCTGCATTAGAACTGTGACCCAATGCTCTTACTTTAAAATCAGCTTGTTTATCCATTCCTGTGGTATTGCCTCCCACTCTTCTAAAACTGCCTGCCTCATCTCTGCCTCGGTTGTAGTTTGGTGCTGTCGTTAGTGAAGAGCTTGTTTGATCCAGCGCCAGCAATTTTCGATTGGATTCATATCGGGAGAGGTAGAAGGATGAGGTAAGAGGATAATGCCATGCCTTGAACGGTACTGCGCACAGCAGTTTGTGGTTGATTTGTGTCCGTGGGCTGAATTCCCGTCCTCCATAAATAATGGCGCAACCCCAAGGGCGTGTATAACTAGAGCAAAGGCGTCGAGAATGGGTAGGAGGTATTTAAGGACTTGTGCTAAGTAATCGACCTGTTTAAAAGCACCCTCCTTGCCTGTACCGTCGACGAAAATCAAGGGACTCTTGTAGTCGTAACCAATCGCTCCCCAAGCATTAACAGGCGTCGTATGGCTACGGTGGAATTGATGTTGAATACAGTCCTCGCAGTACCTCTCTGACTCTCCCTTCTTTGTGTTCCTTGTTACCCTGCCTCTCACAGATCGTCATCCTACGTGGAAGGTAACCTCATCTGACCAAAGGACTCGTAGCCACTCCACTGTCCAAAAGATGTGTGCAATTGCCCAGAGATACCGGCCGTAACTTGTACAAGTGTGAGATATGGCTTTTGACACGTAAAACAACGGTAATAGCCTTTTTGGTGCACCCTGCGCTTGAGTGTGTCGATAGAGCACGCCAAACCAAGCTCCTCCCGTATCTTCCACCAGTTCATTATACGTGTCTCCCACCGCTGCGAGCAGTATTCGATAGCTTCGTCAACTTCTCGATCAGATAGGAGGAAGGTATGGCCGTATCGATTAGGGCGTTGTTGTTCTGGGTGAGGGTAGCCCAGGATCTTCCGGATGGAGCTCTCTTTTAGCCCCTTGTACCGTAAAACTAGCATACAAATCGGCACCTTTCCGAACCAGTGCAACTGGCGTATTGCCTCCTTGTGCTTAGTTGCAATTTCAAAGCCTTTCTTATAATGCCAGTCGTCAAGGGGAGGCGTAGAGGGCGCTTTTGGAGCCATAATTATGATGAAAAGTGGGTGGAAAATTTAGGCGGGAGAATTTCGGGAAAATGCCCTGTAGAGCACAGACCAGTGCCCGCAGGCTCGTTGCACAGTCAAAATCGTGAAAGCCAAAGTATAGGCGAACAATTGCTCGGGACATATCTGAATTGGTATTGACCCCAATAATCCTTATGCTTATTGAGGCAGCTATGTCTCACTCTTAACTCTTACATATCCCTCAATTTCTCCAGGATGATATCGCACATAGTGTTCTCCCGCCTCTGACAATTCAACAGCGACCAAGGAATCATACAGTTCTGTCCATCCCGAGTCACTGCCATGAGCCCAAATATCTTCCTCATTCCCGCATTACTTCTCAACCTCCGTATCACATGCTCATCTACCTTTGATCCAGCCCGTGCATAGAGCGGCAGCTTCTGTTGCGCATACTCGAGCACGATAGCAGCCACGGCAGCTGCGATGGGAGCTGCGCAGGAAGTGCCGGACCGCAGTACGGACATTCCGGCGTTGAGGTGAGGTGGCCAGTAGGATGAGACTGCTTGACCTAAGATGCCGTAGTCCTGCGGGCGTGAGTTCGGTGTGTATGAGGAATGATCACCATTGCCGTTCAAAGAATGGATGCAAATGACTTGCTCAGCCCGCGCTGGCCACGCTATAGAGTGTCGATTCCCGGAGTTGGACGCTGCTGCGAGGAGGATGGTGTTCCTTGCGGCGGCATGGGTAAGTGCAACGTCAATGATAGGGTCGAGTTCCGGAAAGCCAAAAGACATAGTGATGATATCTACTTTCCACGCATCTGTAGCGTACCTAATGGCCTGCAGTCGTGTCAGCATAACTATGTCTTGTTAAATGGGAAGTTCTATATAGGATTCCCTACTTCGGCGATAATGTTGGGATTGAGTTCTCCTTTCTGGGTGATCCGCGCAACGAATATTTCTGCATGAGGTGACACGTTGAGCAAAAGACCCGCGGCATGCGTTCCGTGACCAAATGTATCTGTCCCGTTGGTGTCATCTCCTTCTATCCAGCTTCGATAGGTAAGTCGATCTTCGCACGCGTACTGGACTTCGAGAGGGAGATCGATTCCGCTGTCGAGAATGGCGATCCTAGTCTTCCGCCTCGGCTCGTCCGGGATGAGGGGAAAGACAAAGTTCCGTAAGTCCTCAAACCACTTCTCGGCGGGCAACGAGTCCGAGGATCCTGACGCATCAACAGATAACAGTTCAGCCAACCCAGGGTTGATGTCGACTGAATTGGCTGATCCCACAGATTGCATGCTTGTAGTACTTGAATTTCGCCTATTCAGGGCAGCTCTTGGGACGGGCGATGACAGTTCCTGGTCCCCCCCAAGAGTCGAGTCCAAATCCTCCGTTTGTATACTGTAGGCTGTCAAGATTGCTTCTAGGGGAGCTACAATATTAGCATGAAGGCTCTGTTGTTTCATTTCATTACTGAGGTCGTCTTCAAAAATACCCTCTGGTTGAAGACAAGTCTTGATTGCCAATACGTGCTTGGGAATAGTGTTTCTGTCAAGTTGCATCTGGTCCACGAGCTGAAAAGCGTTGAGCAGATCTGTATTCGAATTGAGAGGTCCATCGTCTCGCCGACTCTCGATCGCCATTCCAAGCGCTATTTCTAGCATGACAATGCCCAGAGCTGCGATTCGCGGCTCTGGGTGAATGTTATCCGGTTGGGCCTGGCTATCTTTGTAGTCTGCAGCAATGCACGTCGTGGACAGAAGAGGCTTCCTCAGATCGGGGATGGACAAATCGCCAGCCTGGGCCAGGAAGAAAATCTGATCTTTCGTCCAGGCGCGATCCAGCCAAGGCCCCTGATAGAGGTTGAGTATGGAGCTTGCTATGATATAGCTCAACAAAAACCTGTCTTTTTGACTGACTCTCCGGAGGAAGTAGCCGTCCCGAATGAGCTCACTGAGAGATATGTGTGCTACACTCTTCAAATCCTTGATTCTGGGTCGAGCTGGTCTGAGCCGCCACATCAGATTGCCTTCGACCAAGAGGCGAAACCGAGTACCGAGCGTGGAGTGTACGTGCTTGCAGATATTTTCAACCTTCCAGCGCTCCGCTTTTGGGCTCGCGCCTCTTGGTTCCAACTTCTCGACTGAAAACCTGACTTTGTGGCTCTGTACGTTGGACTTATCGACACGCGGCCTGCCATCCTTTTCATTGAATGGGGCATCAGTCTTCGTAAAAGTGGTAGAATCTGCCACAACATCGATTTCGGTTTCTTGCCATGGACAACACTCATCAGAAGTGGAGAGTAACAGCTCGAACCGCATTGTATTCGTGATCTTATTGCTCCGATATATAGCGAGAAGAAGCCTGGCTGCGATATGTGAGCCAGGGGGAACACATGTACACGCCCAGTTTTCGCAGAGGAGCTGATGAGAGCGAGTGGCAAGTCTGGATACTCTAGCCAAGGGCGAACTTGACGCTCTTGAATGAGAGATCCCACTTTCATCGCCTCGCACGGGCTCCAGGGGAAGCGGGGGCTCAGGGTTGCAGTTTGTGAGGCATTCGATAATGTGTTTGCGGCTCTTTGACGAAGAAGTGCTGAGACGGAGTCGTTGACGTAGTATTCCGATACTCAACTTTTGCCCCCGAGCTTTGGATCGCAAAGCCTCCAGTCCTTCGAAAGCGCCTTTACGTAGCCATGTCGGCCTTAAAGATAGCTAAATGCGAGCGTCAGATTCTGCATAGACAGAGTCGTTTGGTAGAGTGAGAAATGCAGTACATTTTTCAACACAGTTGAAATAGAGCATATGCAAGACAGCCACTTGGCTGACTTCTTGGAATGATTGAAGAAATATATTACGAATTGACCAGGATTTCGAGGCAGGAAGTGGCTTACACGAGGAGTTCGACTTTCCAGCATTTCCAAGAGCGGTGTCACCCCAACTCCCAGCACAGTCAATGACCCATCGTAGGTAACAATCTGGCCAGCCTGCAAGCGACAGAACTCATAATACAGATTCTGGTGGAAGGTGAAGGCATCGGTACCAGCACGTGCCTCGACAGCAATGATATCATTACTGCCAGCGAAAAAGTCGGCGACTGCCAGGCAGGTTGGAAGCAAATTAGCTAGCAGCCGGCACTCGTAGTCACCAGCGTTTGCCATGTCGATGGAAGATGCCCGTTTGATCGCATATCGTGATTATCGTTCATATTCAATTGAAAGTTGAAGTTGCTGAAAAAGGCCGAAGTCGACCTGCTTCGAAACGATAAGCCCCTGCAGCTTACTACTCGTTTTAACCGGGTAACCGCTTAGTTTTATTAAACGCTTAATTAAAAAATCGCAATTTTTATTTAAAAAAAAATTATAACTTTTAAAATGCTTTATAAAATTCAATATAATAAAAATACAATTACTTATATATATAAATATTATTATATATTATATTTTTTATTATATTTATTTCAAAATATAATTATTAAATATTTAATATTACTTATATTAAATTTTATTAAGTTTTAATAAAGTTATAATATTTTTTCCAAAAAATTGCGAATTTTTAATTGGGCGTTTAGTAAAACTAGGCGGTTACCCGGTTAAAACGAGTATTCCATAATTAGTAGCTGACGCCCGGCCTTGGTGGGCTTCAGGAGGTAGCGTGACGGGAGCAACCTTTATTGGCTGGCTCGAATTTATCATCTAAACTTGGAGCAGTAAGCCAGCTTGGGGGCTGGACAGTTCGAGGGCGTGGTGATTTGAGACTTGGTCCTTAGCCTGATCGTCTCAAAATGCGTGATTGAATCTACGCATGATCGAACAATCTCTCAAAAACCCATTTCTATCTTCCGAGGTACTTCCTCGGATACCAAGGCAGACGATCTGTCCCTTCTCTTGACAGAGGATCATCTGACCATTTTCTGGCAACTTCAACACCATTGCATGCCTTGTATGGACACAGTATGTGGCGGTAGGGGCAGCGCTTAAAGCCCCACGGTGTACTTCTTATCGTGACGAATCGCTGTTAGGCTTTTTGGGGGAAGCCTGCCTTGCACCTGCACCCAAATTGTCTGGAGGCAACAGTATTCATCGACGCAGTTGAGAACGTTCTAAGCAAAGTAATTGCCCTTCTCTAAAATACTTTCGCAAATGAACTACTGAAGTGGCCGCATCAGAGACTTTAGGTTGCTTCTTCCACTGTCGTACAACTCCCGGGCCGCGCCCGCAGATGCCAAATGGAGACCCAAGAATCACACCCAACAAAGACAAGAACAACGGTATCTCTCTCGGAAGAATGCATTGTTCTCTTGGACATCTTTTCTGAACACCAGCCGCGATGGACAGAAGACCAGCTCGCACGCTTCAAGATTTGGAGTGCCAGCTTAGGCGTTTTTGAAAATGGACATGCTTCGATTGATTACCGTTTGCGCGATCATCCCGATGTCCTCAATCTTGTCACTCAACAGCTAGACGTATTGAGAGTCAACCTCGAGAAGCGTATGTGTTCCTAGCAATACTTTTAACTCTTGCAACTAACTTAGGCCCTCATAGTAAAAAACTCAGTGTCTGAGCCAGTGCAGCCTCAGTTGCAAAAAAGATTGACGAGTGGATCGGAATTTTTTGATGTTGAGGGGGAAGAGTTTGTTTATGAGTCTCCTACTTCGGAAGTTTCGTTCTCGTCTACCGACTTGGAGTTGGAAAGCAAGGGCTACCGGGACACCAAGCTGTCCGAGGGACTTCAAATCGTGGAGGAAACAATTGCAAGATTGAATGCATTGTCGACCGCTATCCGAAGGTCTGGAAAGCAATCACGAACATCTAAAGCCGACCTATACGAGGTCATTGAGTATGTGGATGGAGCCAAAATCAATGTGACCCAGGAGTTTCAAAAGTACGCCTCGGCCATTGTAGCCCGGGAGATTCCAGGCGCGGAACATTTTCTGAAAGAGCGTCTCACCGTGTCCATCGCACGTAGACGAAATCGCCTCTTGTATTGGAAACGGCATGATAAGATGTCCAAGATCTATGTGAAGAAGGTCATGCCGTCGGGACTGGTGAAGGAGCTTCGAATGACGCAAAAAGCCAACATGCCACAGGCTGAGGATCAAAGTTTCAACAAACAAAATCGCATGAGAGACGAGAGGACAATCATGACTGGATTCACTGCAACAACATTCGATGCGAAGAATTTTCGTCGACCTACTGAATCAGCGAGGGGATCAATCAAACCAACAGGCTCGGTGCGATGGAAAAACCGAGAAGAGTTTCCCAAACCGCCCAAGATAGGAATCAAAGAATCTCATTTTGTCTGCCCAATCTGCCTCATTCTGAGTCCTGCAAAGGAAGCCAAGGGAGATCTATGGGTGTAAGCCCCATTTTCACAATTTTCTGCTAACGGTCGCTAATATTTGAATCAGCCAACATGTGACGCGAGATCTGAAGCCCTACGTATGCGTGTTTGAAAGTTGCGAGACTCCACAGACCGTTTTTGACAACTTCCAAGATTGGATTGGGCACATGAAGAAGGAGCAAATGGCCCCAGAATGGTATTGCGCATCCGCCAGCCATCCGCCTGCAAGATTTGACTCTCAGGGCCTTTTTGAGTCCCACATGAGAGAGAAACATCCCAGAGGATTCATCGAAACCCAACTGCATGCTCTTGCCCAAAGAAACATGCGCCATGCATCACAAGTCTTTACTTGTTGCCCATTTTGCTCTTATGGCCAGGATGGAGACCATTTGACGCATTCTTCAACTTTGAGAAATCAAGATGAGCTTCAGCACCATATATCTAGTCATCTACTCTCATTGGCCTTCATCTCGCTCCCACCACTAAACGCTGGAGACTCGTCAAATTCCGAAAGTGGTGAATCATCGAGGGCAGCGCTAGATAGTAGGATTGGTCAATCCGAGCCGATGGAGCATCTTCAATTCGACGACGTATCCCATGACCCCAATACGGTTGAAAGTCCCATACAACCAACGAGCGACTGGGACTGGGGATTCGTCAGGGAGTCTTTAGGGAAGCGACCGGTCACCGACGATGATTCTCCTGACTCTGTCCTGAGCCGACTGTGGAAGATGCAACAAAAACTAGCCTCGAAGCAGAACTTTACTTCTGACGATTCTGTTGATCACCAGCGAGAAGCTTCCAACGAGAGTAGTCCTCAAGCTCCACTTCAAGAAGACTCCAAACTAGCTACTATGGGAAATCCTGGATCTAGAAATGAAACACGAAAGAGTACCGAAAAAACTGACGGTGCCTTACCATCGACCGTGGTCGAAGGCGCCGTACCGTTGATACCAAGGTACGACGAAGTTGAGAGGGTTCAGCGACAAACAGTAGAGGACAGACAGAAGATGCTAGGTCCAGATCACCCAGAAACGCTCACAAGTCTCAACAACCTTGCGCAAGCTCTGTTCTTTAAAGGACAGTATAAAGAAGCGGCGGCCCTGTATCGGCAAGCCTTGGCGGGGAGAGAAAAAATACTAGGGCAAGGCCACCTTGATACAATCAAAAGCCTCAATAACTTAGCCCAAGCTCTTGTTTACCTCGGACAATTCAAAGCAGCCGAGGAGCTGTATCGGAAAGCCTTGGTACAGGGAGAGGTGACGCTTGGACTGGAACACCCATATGTATTGCAAAATATACACAACTTGGGAGGAGCTCTCCGGAACCAGGGGCAGCACGGTGAAGCGGAGAAGTTATACCGACAGGCGCTGATAGGGCGGGAAAAGGTTCTTGGGCCAGAGCACCCTGATACCTTGCAAAGCGTCAACAATCTGGGTGGTACTTTTGAGGGGATGGGGAAGTATGAAGCAGCAGAAAAACTATATCGCCAAGCTCTAGCAGCAAGAGAGAAGGTTTTGGGACCGGATGATGCCGATACTCTACAAAGTGTTCATAACGTAGCAGGCGCACTTCGAAATCAAGGACGATATACTGAGGCGGAGATCTTGCACCGAAAAGCACTGGCAGGCAGAGAGAAAACACTGGGGCGGAATCACCCTAATACACTGAAGAGCCTCAACAATCTAGCCTTGGCGCTCGAAAAACAAGGGAAATATGTCGAGGCAGAGCAGATATATCGGCAAGCGTTGGCTGTGAGGGAGGAGGTGCTAGGGAACGAACACCCTGATACATTTCAAAGCATCAACAATATTGGAAGTGTTCGTCTTAATCAATTGGACTACACCGAGGCAGAGTTGCTCTATCGACAGGCTTTAGAAGGAAGAATGAAGATTTTAGGTTTAGATCACCCTGACACACTGCAGAGTGTGAGCAACCTTGGCAAGACTCTTGAAAAGCTCGACAGGCTCGAGGAAGCAGAGGCCCAGTACCGGGAGGCCCTAGATGGCAGGGTGAAGCTCTTGGGGCAGGGGCATCCACATACGCTACAGAGCACCGAAGACCTTACTTCATTGATAAAAAGAGAGGCTCGTGATGACAGAGTTGAAAAAGCTGAAATAGCGTTGTTTCGGCGCATACGTGATGAAGGTGGCAAAGATACGAGTGGTTGAATGGGAGATGGTAGAACTCATTGTACCGCCAAAATGATATGAAATGCTTCTTGATCCAATGCTCTTCTGAGAATCTCCACAGGGTCTCGAGTAGATTCTTCCCGAAATTTTGGTGATGATAAGAGTATCTAAAGAGCAAGCAGCCACGCGAGATAGCAGTAAAGACACAGGAAGCGACTTGACGGCTTATTTGGGCCAAAGCCAGTTCGGGGTTGTTGGAGGGTGACTTAAGGAAAAGACTGAGGTATCTCATCGCAAGTAGTCTGTTTGGATGTAAGCCTCTTATCGGGATCGGGATGCATCAATTGTTCTGGTCGAAGCACTGCAAAACAACGAAGATAGTAGCCCATTTCACAGCTTGGCAGATCTGCCTCGCCGTCTCCGTCGATATCGGTATTAAAGTCCGTCAGCTCGGTCTCGGCGTCGGTCTCCTCCCGCTCATCCTCTGTATCGAAGCAGCTCTCGACGTCCGACCCATCGCTATTGGAGGAGGAGGAGATTGGTGTTGGTTATTGGCGACGGCGCATATCGACTGGATCAACTGAAGGGGACGGCGGCGATGGCGATTAAAATTTAAGAGGTAAGGCAGAAGATGTTAGGTGGGAGGAGCCTACCGCCTAAGTAATTGTAGCGGAGGGGAGGAGGGCGGTAGAATGAGGGGAAGTGATGGTTGAGTGTGAGAGGTTTGGAGGAAAGAAGATGGAGAAGGAAGGGGGAGGTAGGATGGACGAATAAATATAAGGGCTGCTATCTTGAGTCACGAGGAAATAGGGATAAGGGGAGCCGTTTTCTACTCCCCCCTCCCCCCTCCCCCCATTCCAAAGTATTGAACGAGGATTAGAAAAGCGGTTCTCTGAATAATGACTTGACCCACTCGCTTTTTTTTTTTGGTATTCTTACAGCGATCGGCTAACCGAATTCCCGTAAGCCAGTATTACCCGGTTAAAAGTATTCCCATTTATAAAATTATAATTATTTTATTAATTAATTTAAAACTTAAAATAAAGAATTATTATTTGTTTAAATATAATTTTATAAAATTATTTTTAATAAAATTATTTATTATTATTTTTAAAAATTAATATAATTAATATTAAATTAAAAAAATTATTATATTTTATATTTAAAATATAAATAATATAAATATTATTATATTAATTATATAAATATTTTAATTATTTAATTATTATTAATATTATAAATAATATATTTATTTATAATATTTTATTAATATTTAAATAAATTATTAAATAATATTATATCTGTAAAAGATTTTTTTTTAAAAAAAAAACTTTATTTGAGCCCACTTTATAAAGTGGAGTAAAAATGGGACTTTACAATTTATAGTTTTTTTACGAGCAGCCTAAGAGGCTTAACAAACGATAACGACATTGCTATACTGCAATTGAGACTCGATCATCTTCCGGCAGGTTTGGAAAAGTATTTCAAGCAAATGCTTGAGACAATTGAGGACGTATACCAGAAGCAAACTGCACAAATCTTCCTTATTACTATACACGACATATCGCCGTTGTCTGCCATCGCATTTTCTTTACTAGAAAAGGAAAAGGAAGACACCGAATTCGCCTTGAACGCGAAGATACAGCCTTCCCAGACACCGAGGTGATCTCAATCCACGAAAAAAATGCGGAAGCACCTGAACGCTGGCTGCAAAGATTTGCTTGAGTTCAATACAAACATGGCTGAAGGCACGAACTTTCTCCGATACCGAGCTAACTTTCTCCATCGAGCTGTAAGAGATTTTATTACGACACAAGATATTTACGGTCTCCTGCAAAGTCGAGCACCAGTGAAGTTTGATGTTCGACTCTCTTTGCAGGGTACTTCTCCGCCAGATCAAGGCTTTTTCTCTAGCCGAATGCCAATCATCCGCTGATGGCAGCCCTACTAGCCTTCACTCGTTGGTACACGAGATGATCTATTATGCTCATGAGATAGAGACTTCCTGAGATTGCCCTCTTAGACGAGCTAAATCAGGTCCTCTTAGTCTACGCAGACTCTGACTAGAGCCATGCGAAACTGGTTAGTGGACTCTTGGAGCACTACAGCCTGAAAAATTTATGGCCACGGTCACAGAAGCGGGGCTTCTGTCAATCTGAGTGATATATTTGATGGTCTTAATGATCTGGTTGATTGATTAAGGTGATGAGATCTAGCTAGGTGCGGGGACATTATATCCATTGCAGTGCTTACTCAGCACTAAAACCACTCGAAAGTCTAACAGCTTCATCTCTACGTTGCTCGGAGGCTAGATAATCAGCCCCGATTTCTGTCTCAAGTTCACGAAGTTCCACTTTTGAGTCTGGCTTTGCAACCCCCCACTGCCCAGCTCCAGAACGCTGTTTCAGGAAGCCTGAAGAGGGAATTTGATGTTGATGTTGATATGGTGCGTGTGCTTTTGGAGCGGGGGGCAAACCCAAACGAGAAAATTCCGCGAGCAAAAATGTATGCAGGCCCAAGCTACACAATTTGGGAAGAATTTTTGCGTCACTGTTTCGTGAAACGAAAAGAGTACGGTAGCGGATCCCCAAAGCAGCTTTACGAAACGGCGGAGATGTTCCTGTGCCATGGCGCAGATCCTGATCTCGATTGTGAGACGCACCAGACTGAGCATAACCGGAGAACCGGGATATGGGGCAGCGAGCGCAGCGTTACTTTCGTTGAAAGACACTACGCTAAGCCAGCTACAATATTAAAGGCGGTCTTGCGACCTTCTCAATACGAGCAAATTGCTGCAAAATGCCTACACCAAATTCCCATCTTGGAAATACGAGACCAAAGCAATCCTGCTTCCGGCAAGAGAACTGACCGAGGAACTTGGAGTTAAGAGAAAAGGTACACGCTTGTGTTGCCCGCGGCGTGTGAGCTCTCTTCTTAGCCATCGAGGGCATTTTGCTCTGTAACGAGAGGTGGGTCTAATCTGGGGAGAGCGTGTCAACGAAGGGCTTGTGTACAGGAGTGAGATATATACTCGGCTAGAAAGAATATTCGAGATTTACAAGTCTACTTTCGGGCCATCATGTCCTCCCCGAGACCTAATTATGTTGGAGACATACATTTGGTGCCTCTTAAAGCCAGAATCAGTTATAAAGGCCGGAATTGGAGTTGGATCGTTCGACGCATTCTGATCATTTGAAGAGTTGCCCGTTACAAAAACCAAAGACGAGGAGGGCCAGATTCTGAACTGGTGCTTTACAACCTTAGTTTCTGGCATCGCGGCTGGAATAAGAGCAACGGCTGAATTGGCCTTAGATTGAAGGGCAAAAAAAAGGCTCTAAAGGACGCCTAGAATCGAGCGAAAATCCGAATCAACTAAAAGCAAGAACTGCTGCCTGGCCAAAAATGACGGTCGAGATATATCGGAGACAGGGGTCTGTGGCGAGGCGTACAGAGGCCAGAAATGGAGCAACGTTCGGGTCCTGTCTATTTATAACCCGAAGCACGCGGGAATACTCTAAATAATATATATTAATATTAAAATAATTTTTTATTATTTATACGGAATTAAATTTCCAACTTAAAATTAGAAAAATAAGCGCCCCGAAGTTCTTTGTAAAATCTGTTTCAATTTGTATTACCGCGCTAGCCCAATTCGGAAAACCAGAATCGAGCGGGAAACTTTTAACATTCAACGGCAACGTTTTTTTGAACTGGGGATTATAAGACTAGTAGAAATCTATTATTCTTTGCGCTGGCTCGTGCTGGGAAACGGGAGAGAATTGCGAAGCCTGGTAGACTTCTACTGGTCTATGTACACTCAGTAGAAATCTGCTGGCCTCTGTCATCCTTTTCCATCTTAAGAACTGACGCAAGAGCAGCTCTGCATTGCTTTGTTTAATAGGATAGGGGTTGAGGTTCTAAGGGGGCGAAATCGTGTCACCGACAGTGACCAAGTCCGTTGTTGATGGCTATGGGATTCTTGCCTTACAGTAGCAAAAACGATTCTTCTTCAGAGGAAGAAAATTCAATTTTATCGTTCTTGCCAAACCAACAGCACAACACCAGATATCTATCTGAACAAGACATACCCATTAAATCCCAAGTATGCCAATCGCGCTGCATATCCGTCCACCTAGACCATATCATGCCTATACCCCGTACTCGGTAAGCAACTGGATTCACTCCCGAATTTCATGCGCTGGGAATGCACTTGGGCATAGGTCGATGGCAGTGTGGACGTTCACACTGTCTGCCATGGAATTGCTGACCAAATCAGCGTTCCAGTAGGCAGAATCTCTCTTCAGCATAATGGAGAATAGAGTTACCTTGGATGCAGAGACTCTTCTGAAGAATCTTCCTACTGAGCCGCTTGCTGAAGGGCAGTGGCTATCGGTGTCGTTCATAGTTGAAGATGAGTAAGTAGGGGATGGCCAAGACAAGTAGTATGGCAAGCCTGGTCCGGGTCTGTAGTAGTTATGAGTTAGGGAAATGCTTAATGAGACATCTCTTTCATTAATAAACAAATTTGTTCCAAATAGAGCGTCAGAGGTATTTTTGATCGGTGTTCTCATTTGCCCATCCTCAGCCTAGTCCCTCTCTGGTTAGACAAGGTGTCAGATCGAGAAAATGAGCTCGATTGGAAGTCTAAGGGGGGGGGCAGCACAGGGCCATATATAGACATGTTGAGGGGGTTCCAACTCCCCACTTTGCGGTCGTATCAGCCAACTGACAAAAGACTTGATTGATCTTGGCAATCATATGCGACAACCAAGCAACTGATCTTCCACAATTGCGATATACCCCGTAGCTCCTACGCCTTTATTTCTGAAATTCGGCGTGTGAGGTTTTAGGGAGGCATTGTTACTGCGGGTACTTGGACTCGGACGAAGGGGTTCTTGGGATATCCTAGAGGGAAGGGGAGTCAGCATATGAAGTTCTATATGCAGAGGCGGATGGGAAATTATAGACTAGTAATTTCACTTGGAATAAGCCATCCCTTCTATTCGAAGGTTAACTTCTCAGCCTAAGAGTGAGGAGAATCAAAAGTCCATTGCCCGAAGGATGTTGTTGGTGGAGAAGCTGGACGGCGGTTGCGGGGAGGTTGGAGGCAGTTTCTGGATGAGGTTGAATGCCATTTGTGGAGAAGATGAATATCGTTTATAGAGCGGTTGGATGCCGCTTGTAGAGAAGTCGAACATCATCCAGACGAGAAGGCCGGATTTTGAAGTGGACCGTGCGACGATGTGCGTCTGGCGTACCAGCTAGAATAGGGGAGCACGGTCGGAATTGGAGCCAACGTTTAGATTGAATTACAAAAATGGCTAGAAACCCCGCTGAAATCTAGCTAAAATCTGATCAAATGAGAGGCCAAAAGTGAAGCAAAGAAAGGCCCAACTAGGATGTCAGAATTGGAGAAAGACCCGAAATCGGAGGCAGATTTACCTTAAACCGAATTGTGTCTAACCGAGATCCCGTGCCAAATCCCATCCCTGCCAAAATCCCACTTTTACTTAAATAATAAAACTTAAATATCTTAACCAATTTTTAATAAAATTGTTTGAAACTTGAAACCTGAAATAAACATATTTAAATTCTTCATAATATATTACATTCTTTTTATTACATAAATATTTAAACTATATATAATAATTTTAAATATTTAAAATATAATATAATTATTATAATATAAATCATTGATTTTACATAATAAGTGAAAGTAAAAATAAAAATACAAATATATATAAACTAAAATATATATTTTATTAAACAAAACCTTTTTAAACTAATTATTTAAAGTTTTTAATTAACGTTTTTATTATAATATATATAAAATTTAAATAAAAATTTGAAAAATTATATTTTTAGAATTTATTATATATTAAATTAATTTTTAATATATATAGCAATTAAATACTTATATAGCTTTTATAAATATAATAATAATTAAAATATATATATTATATAACCATATATAATATATTTAATATATTATATTAAATTAATAAATAAATATTTTATTCGTCGAAATATTAATAATATATTATTAAAATTTTCGCATTATATATATTAAAGATTTGTAATAATAAATTATTTTTAAATATTAAAAAATATTAATTAATTTTAAAAATTTTAAAAATTCAATTTTATTTATATATAAAATATAAAGGAATTTTTTTTTACGTATTAAAAAAAAAGTATAATATAAAATTTGATTTAATTCAAATTTTTCAATTAAATAATTTTGAAAATATATAAATTATTTAAAAAACTATATAATTTTATATATAATTATATAATAATATTAACGCTTAGAATTCTTCTTTTATGTGTAATATAATATAATAATATAAAAACTTTATTTTATATATAATATTTAAAACGTTATATATATATTTATATTATTTTAATAAAATTTGAAAATTTAAATATTCAAATTATAATATTTTATTCAATTTAAATATAAACAAATATATATTTAATTCAAATAATAATAAAATAGCTAAAAAATTATATAAACTTCATATTATTTTTATTTATATTTATTTGCATTATATATTATTTATTAAATACAATATTAATATTTAAATCTAAAATTTATTATATTTTAATTTTATTATATAAAGTTCTATTTTTTGGTTTTTTTATGATTTTATTATATTAATAATAAAATTATTTTTAAACTGTTTTTTAACTGTATTATTAATTATTTTGTAATTAATTATTAAAGGTTTTGCGCAAAGTGGGATTTTGGTAGGGATGGGATTTCAAGCGGGATCTCGGTTAGTCACGTGGTTACAAACCAGCTTCTCGCAAACAAGTCCATTTAGCAAGATCAATTTCATCAAATTACTCAACTAAAACACAAGCAAATCTGGTCCTAAGATCGTCTATGGATAGCCTAGATTGGGAGGTATCGTTCAATACCAATTGATTGTAGTAGCGGCGACGACGAAAAAGCAAAGGCGACCCAGAGCTTTGGAGGCCAACCGCAAACTGCTGGGCTATACAAGCCCAAACGACTAATTTCAACCCCCGCGGACGAGCTAGATGACGAACCTGCGATATCCGCTGCTGATCAGATTACTGACGGAACAGGGTCGATAAATGATGACGGCGGAGACCAGAGAGTTGATGATAGAGCTCTCGTCGTCACAGATGAACTCCACAGAACACCATCCTGTCGGTCTCGGAATACAGCGGCCAAAGCTGCACAACCCAAAATCAGAAGAGATATCTTGTCGTCGGGTTATGCATCTCCCTACAATTGTAGGTGGCACTGTCAGCCCTTCTGCTGCTCGCAATGAAGGTATAGATGACTGTTTGCAAAGGCTTCCAGATGAACGTACAGAAGAAGTTGAAGGGAAGGATCAGCCCCCGACACCAGCTATCGTTAATGATCTGGACGCCATCCCGTCGATATGAGTGAGCACAATACAGAGAAGCCCCCGTGCCTACTCCACCACGGGCTGGCAAGATGGAGGCCTTGTCTGCCCTATCTGCCACGACTTTGAACAAGTTCCAGAGGATTGCAGGCACGCAAATTCTCGCAACTCTATAATACTACCTTTGTGCACAGAGATGTTCGCCTTCGAATAAGCAACCCGAAGCCACACCCCAACCCACAAATCTCTTAGACACGAGTACAGAAGGACAACTACTGAAGTACAACTTCAATATGAGGACATGAGAACTTCGAATGAACACTTTACTAAACTCCCTCGACGATTATACTTTGCAAAAATAGCTGGACTATACATCAAGACATTAGGATGGAGGCCAGAGAAACATAACGGCGGAGATGCTTCAAACAAATCTTTATGCAATATCTTTGTCGACTTTCTTCTTCCGCAGCTGCAGCTGGAAGGCGGTACGCGTGAAAAGGCTAAGAATAGATTTGAGAACTGGAGACAGATATGACGGGCGTGTATAAAACCAGTTGAATCTTTTGGTGTGGGCATTTGCTCCTATGACCTCAAGATCCGTGGAATGAGAAGTGAGCCATCGTTCGACCCTTTCCTTCAGCTATACATCGTTTGCTAATCTTGGGCGATCATAGCTTGCGAGAGCTGACAGCTCCCCAAGAGGATGCCCTTGTAGCATATTTGAATTTTCCAGGCCCTGTTTATAGACCAATATCAAGAACCTCTCATCCCTCGTCTCGGGCCTGATCGAGGATCTGTACCTGCCGAAGCGGGCGCTAATGCTTGAAATATTGTCTGAAAACTAGATCAAATCTGGAAAGCTGGCAATTCGATCGTTGTAAGAGCTATTTGACTACTCTGATGTCAATTACGCCACTTATTTGACGGACGGAGCTCTCTGAGATTGACAGTAACGCTTCATTCACCACATCTCCTAGTAAACCTTGGAAACACGGTCGGCAGTACTGCGAACCTGCCTACCATGATCCGGGTATTATATCATGCACAGATTATCTTTTATCTCCGACAAATGGGAAAGAGATGGATCAGTTTGGAAAACATTTTTTCTTCTTAGCATTTAGAATAGCATTAAATTACATCCCTGGAGCAGATTTTCCAAAACCTGTATCATTTTTGATTATTTCTCTTATGCTGAGTCCGACTAAGATGTGAGCCCAAGAGAAGGATCAAACACCTAAGCCTCAGTTGATAAGATAACCGAGCCAAAACGGCCCAGGTTTACGCGTCCAACTACTCCGTCCTCTCCTTGATCCTGCCCTAAGTATCCTCAAGCTCCTTCAATTCTCCGCCCTGATGGGCCAGTTCCACCTCTCTAACACAAACGCGACTCTCTCATGAAGGTTAGTCACGTCGCGGGGCAATACTTCATAATTCAAACCCCAATCCTCAAGACAGCTGCAGAAGAGCTGATGAAACCCAATCCAATCCTCCCTACTTTCTGGCATTAACCTCACTCCATCATCCGCCAGCCAGTCAGCCCCAGCCTCACATACAATAACCACAGACTTCCTCATCCTCTCCCGCAATTCTAACCACTCTGTCGATTTAATCAGGTTACTTTCTGCGTCTTTACTGACGTATTTTCGAGCGTAGACGATAGGATCGACTCCAGATCGATCAGAGACGAACCATTCTCCTTGTCCTGACACAGCACGCTCGGCACTCAGTTGAGCCTGCAAGATGAGTCGCTGCAAGGCCAAAGCTCGAGCAGGTGATGATTTGATGTCATTGGCGGTGAAATTGTGTTGCTGCAGAACAGTCCTTGCGACTTCTGTGATAATTTTAGGGCGGTCAATGCGATAGCCATTGGCGCCTTTGAAATGATTCTCGAGGGCTTTAACAAGTGTTGTCTTGCCGGTGCTTTGGGCACCCACGATATAGATATCTCGAGGCTTAATAGGGGAAGTCATCCTAGGTCCCATTAGAATAACGTTGAGTATGCAATGGCACTCTAGCTTCCCAATTATCAGAGGCAAGGACGACGAGTTGGACGCTGACTGGGCCTCCAAAGGTTGCGTGTCATACGATGCCTCCGGCTGACGGTTGAGAACACTTGCGTAATCGTGTCGGCAAAGAAAAAGCAACATCGCTTTCCCCTCCTCGCCATCTCATTCAAAATCATCATGTCGAAAACTAATGTCAGAGCATTTCAACATGTGTTGCAAGATTCCATCCTGCTGGAGGACCAATCGTGGTCATACCACGTTCCAAACCTGCCCCGTCCATCTACACTCAATTCCCAACAGCTAATGAAATCAATCACCTTGGTATCAAACAGCGTAAAGCAGCAAATCGTGCTCAGATTGCAAGTCAGCTCTTTAAACCGAGCCATCTCCGGACACCCCCTCGATCGTTTTATCAACATCTCGTTTATAGACTTTCGTCTGCGAGTCCCTCCTCCCCTAACAGCTGCCGGCGAGCAGGGTTCCGACACGAAGCCAGCAACTGCGAGAGAGTCCGCCGACTACATTGTCAAATTCCTTCGTTCTGGAGTCACACTAAATGATGTCCACTACAACTTTTACGGTCACAGCAACAGCCAATTGAAGTCGCGAACATGCATTCTGTTTGCGGCACCCAAACCAGACATCTCAAAAATGGTCGAAGGCCTGGGTGATTTCACCAAGATGAAGACCGTAGCAAAGAAGTCAAAACGCATTGGACTTCTATTTTCCGTCGCTCAGATGGCCGCTATAGTGGACCCGAATCGCTGCGAAGACATCCAAGACATAGAGACAAATGACTATATTTTCACTGACGGCTGCGGCTTGATATCTCCTCACCTTGCGCACGAACTTTCTCGAAAGGTAGGGATCGCATTTAGGAATGTCCGATACACACCTTCGGTGTTCCAGATCCGGTATCGAGGGTACAAAGGAGTGGTAATGCTAGATCCGAGTATGAGCGGTAAGACCTTGGTAAAGTTTAGGAAGTCGATGAAGAAGTTCAGCGGAGGGAGTGACTGTTCTTTCTCCGTGGTTGACTACTCGAAGGTATTTCTCTCCACTTTAGTCATTACTGTCAGTGGTGGTTTGCGATTTTGACTTCATCCCACTGGATCTAGCCGTACGGGTTTGGCTATCTGAATGATGAGATAGTCCTCCTGCTGCACGCTCTTGGAATCCAAGCAACCGCCCTTCTCCAAAAACAAGCAGAACACTTTCAATTTCTCGCCAGCGCTGCCCATGATCCGCGTACGGGGTTCCGTTTCCTTACCTACACGAACAATCCCGAGCTTGCAGAAAAGGTCTTGATGGACTCGATAGAGTCAGTCCAGCCCACTATAACCAAGCTCGTCAATGCAGAATACGATAGGATGCTCAATAAGAGAGACGAGCAAAGATGCCGGATCCTGATTCCCAAGTCAAGATTGCTCTTCGGGATCTGTGATGCGTGGGATGTGCTGAAGGAGGGAGAGTGCGCAGTCAAGATTACCATGGATGGGGATGGACAGCCTCGGGCTCTTAAAGGGATGGAAATACTGGTTACGAGAAACCCATGTCTACACCCGGGAGATTTGCAGAAGTTTAAGGTGGTGGAGAGAGACGAGCTAGCGCATCTAGTTGACTGCATTGTGTTCCCGACACGTGGAAGGCGACCGGCTGCCGACTTGATGTCCGGTGGAGACTTAGATGGTGACACTTGTAAGTGTTCCACACCTGAAAGTTATATCCTAAGGTTTGAAGCGATTAATTCTGCGTTGATAGTCTTTGTGTGCTGGGATAGCGATTTGGTACCAGACAGACTCTCACAACCAGCACAGTATCCTGGGGCTAAAGAACCGGTGATGTTTAAGGCAATAACCGACGACGATCGACTTGAATACTTTGCCAGATACACAAATGCCTCGTTAGGTAGAGTCAAAAATCTCTTCCTCGACTGGGCAAGGCTAAAGGGTCCTATGAGCGCGGAGTGTCAACAGCTCAACCGCCTGTTCTCCACGTGCGTGGATGGCAATCGTATTAAAGTTCCATCTATACTCGAGAGTCCTCCTCAGCCTCCTCCAAATGCCCCACCATTTATCCTCGACATACTGCACGACGCAGCAAAGGGTTTGGTCCAGGCTCGTCAGGATAGCAATCACAACTACGATGGATACAGCTTTGATGCGATGGAGCTTCTACTGAGCCGTGACGACGTGGCTATGTCTGAATTTGAGTTGGTCAAGTTGACATATCGATGGTGTCAGAAGAACAATACTGCCCTCATGGATTTTATGCACCTTTTCGATGTCAATCTCCTGGCTGCCGAAGAGAAGGCCTGGACTTTGAATCAGCTGCCACCATCGGCTGAAGTTCCTAGTTTGATCATGAATGCGCTATGTCGATCCAACCTCATCCAAGATTCCGAATTATGCCCTTTTAAGCTCGACTATCCCGGATTACGGTGGAAACGCATTTATGATTCCTCTCAAGACCGACTCGCCACATTCCTTGACACAACTGCCAGGGCACTTGAGCTATTCCACCGCAAACTTATTGTGATTCGAGTGGATTACCGCCTGACTTTGGCAATCTATGTGCCACAGAAGATTGAGCGACGCCAAGAGTGTCAGGTTGATGACCGGGTCCGCCTCTTTGCCTTTCCACACTCCCAAGATGGCCAGACTTCGCACCGGTTGAACATGCCGACCAAGATGAATTATCGCCTCTACTGCGACGGTAACGTCTTCCAGCTATTCGAACGTGCACGAAGCAATTCGTGGATATACATCGTCAAGAGCCCCTCCGATGACAGCGGGTATCGAAGTCAAGAAACTATAAGTGGCTGGAGGAAAGGTCGACAGGGCACAATTGACAGTGGGCTGAATTACGACTGCAGGGCAAGCATTGCTCTGGATAAGTTCAGCAGAGGTTTGCAGAGACATATTGGACGAGTCAATAGGAGTGGTGTTTTGGGTGCCGTGAGCTCAAATCTGGACAGGGCCTATTGTATGGACATTTGGCTGACAACACGCTAGGAAATCTATGTCATCAGCAACAGGGACGTCAAGTCGATGCAAAACCTCGATCTCTGGCTGGAATTTATTGATACGAACGAGGTAATGCCCCTATTCGAGCGAGAGGCGAAGGAATACAGCATCCCCAAGCTGCGTGACGTCGACTGGTCTAAGGAGCCCGAATATCTCATTCAGATCGTCAAAGAGAAGGAATTTTCCGTCTTCATGTCCCTGCAATCCGAAAAGAAATATATCCATGTATTTGGCTGGCTGTTGGAAAGGGGCGAGAAGGGGTTGCTGCTGCAATGCTTCAAATATCTCCTGACGCAGCTCGGGAAACGCCAACCCGGTTCCGACCAGACACCCATTAAGTTGCAGTCAATGTTAGACTTCCTCCAAGAGGCGCCTTTTTTGTCAGCCACCTTCGCTCGGATGGAAACCTGGGCCGCACTACCTCCAGACGTGTATGAACTGCTTCAAAGATCTGGGCCCAAGATTCTGCAAGCTCATATTCTTTCTGCAAATGAGATGCAAGAATTTGTTGTAGAACCCTTCAAAGCTATATTATCTCAGATACAATCCATGTCACTGACTGACTTTGCCGGGTTGGTAGAGCTCATATCCTTGACAGTTCGATCTGCAGACATAGCTCTTGACCTCCTCCTAGAATGCCTGGAGCCGGTGACCACGAGAATCCTTCCTAGAATCCCAGCATTAACCCAGCATTTTGTCAAGAATCTCATGGGAATAGCTTTGGATCACATTGACGAGGCAGCTCAGCCGCAGAACCCCAGGAAGGAGCTGCTGGATTTGAAACTTTCACGTGCTTCAGGAGGCTACCCCGTAGTTGAGAGTCGACTCAGGATTGATGCTCCTATAAATACGCTCGCATCTTCGGATCATGTGCGCTTGACAGCAGCCAGCCTCCCCATCAACACTGCCACAACACAGTTATACTCGATGGATGCACTCGTCGAGTCCTCTCAAGCAGGTTTGGCAACATTCCGTTGCTTTCATCCACTACCACAGTTTGTCGAACAGTGTTCCTGGGAGCTTCGTAATTGTGGCTCCTTCGTGACCACAAAGACTATGTTTGATGCGATTCACAATCTTGCCACACAGTTACAAGGTTGCTGCGGCATTTCGGATCAAATTCTAGGAACGTACCCAGATGTCCCCAGTGATTTCAATATGCTGCCGACAGGGTATGTTGCTAAGAAAAACCTAAACGCGAGCCAGAATGCAGCAGTCGACGCATGTCTCTCATATCCATTGACGTGCTTGTGGGGTCCACCTGGAACAGGCAAAACTTATACCATTGTGGAGATCATCAAACAACTTCAATCATCTCCGGAAAATAGGAGAATACTCGTAACGGCGCCCACTCATAACGCTGTCGACAACGTCATGAGGAAGTACATGGCAGATACTAAAACAGGAGGACGCCCCGACACAGCCCACTCCATTGCTCTTCGTGTCTCGACGGATGTGAGTTTTAATCCACCCCACCACATACAGACTTCTAATTCATCTTTAGGTTCGAAAAGTAGCAGAAGATCTAAAAAGGTATACCTGTGACGCAATGGCAGGGAAAGAGATTTACACCAGCCACGTTGCCTTGAACAAGGCTCGGGATCAGATCAAAAAGTGTCGTCTCATCTTCACAACCTGTATTGGAGCTGGTCTCGGACTTCTCCGTTCGGAACTTTTCGACACCGTTATCATTGATGAGGCTTCCCAACAAACCGAGGCCGCTTCTCTTGTCCCTCTCGTCAAGGGTTGTCAGAAAGCCATCTTGGTTGGTGACCATGTCCAGCTCGGAGCCACTGTTCAGAAACATGCCGTACTGGAGCAGTTTGATATTTCTCTCTTTGAAAGGTTGTACACGCAACAGAAATCGACAGATTCAAACCCCAAAGATGGCAGCACAAGGAGCTCCAGTCCGATTGCCAAAGTGATGTTGGATACCCAGTACCGCATGCACGAGTCTGTCTGTAGGTTCAGCTCCGACGAGTTCTATGGAAGTAAGCTCCGTACTGGCGTTTCAAACAACGCTAGGCCTCTACCTGCATCCAATTTTCCATGGCCGTCAGCTGTAAGTACAACCGGTGGGCAAGCGGTTGCTTCTGGCGAAAAACAGCAAAGAATGATATTCGTGGAGTGCTCGATGCTAGAAGACCTTGGACGCAAATCTAAAAGCAACGAGGGACAGGTGAAAATCTGCCTTGAAGTCTGCAAGATGTTCTGCACAGAAGCAACAGAAGGTAGCAAAATGCCAAAACTTCCAGCAATACAAACACCCAAACAGCCATTCATCGTCGTCCTCACACCTTACAGCCGCCAAGTCGAGCTCTTGAAGAGCAAGCTGTCTCACTTCCCCAATGTGGAAGTCTCCAGCATCGATGGGTTCCAGGGTCGTGAAGCAGACATCGTTGTCTTTGTAACTGTGCGTTGCAATACCCACCACGAGATAGGCTTTCTAAAAGATCTCCGGCGGATGAATGTTGCGTTGACGCGGGCCCGGGCTGCAGTGATCATCATTGGACATCGGACAACACTCACGATGGGGACCGCGGATCCCGAGAGTACGGCGGTTTGGAAAAGACTTTTGGATGCGCTTGTGGAGATTAAGATTGAGCGCTAGAGATCGTATAAGTGATATACATAAAATAAAAATAAAACATTGAAACTTTTGTCTCCTCCCTCGGTGCAACTCCCGGGGAGTCCTTCAAATCCAATTCTCTAGGAGCGGAGCTGCCTGTGTCTTTTAATCTCGAAATCCTGCTCTTGTTATTGACACAGAGATACCGATGCCTATGGCTGCTGAAAATCTTGACCAACACAGAGGACCTAGTTCTTTGATCTGCTTATTTAGATCGTTTCTTTCTATTTGCTTTTCTTTTTTGCGATGTTTTTCATGCCTGGGCATTACCAATATCTACTGGCTAGAGCGATCAGAAGTGACTATCGCAGTACCACCATCTGGTCTCATCAGGCATTTCATACAATGCACTTACTTATCAGCATATTTCAACATAGCCTCTAATCTTTCATACGAGGATCATGTTGATAGGAGGATCTCTCGCTGCTTGCTGAAGGTGGCGGGTAGCCAATTGCGGGGCTGCCTCTTAGAATCTGAACATTTTATATGTTCAACTCCAAGAAGGGCCTTAATTCAGACATCACATAGAAACAGATTACTCATGGCCGATTAAAAAGTTCTTAGACTTCAAATTAGACATAAATTTACCATAGCGTCTCATTTGCATCTCCGCATGACCGGCTCTGAACTTTGAGAATGGATTTCAAACACCCTTGCATTGTGTGAGAAGGAGGTAAGGTCAAAGGAAATCTCGGTCGTGACCTGCGCTTTCCTTGAGAGTCAGATGGTTTATGCGATTCACCTTTCCCGAGTCGTTTAAGCTTGATCATTAGATCGGAGCTGCCGAAACGACCAATTTTATAAATTCACGTATTCGCACTTAGCTCAAATGCATTTCTTTCCTTCTTCATGCTTCCTCCACTTCTTTCTCATTCCCAACGAGGCGAGTAGCTGCTTCCTGGACTCGTTTAAAAGCACTCCACACGTCTTTTTTGTGGGACCTCGCTTCCCCTTCAGCAGCTCGCCTCTTTGATACAACTTAAATATCTTCACTCTTTACATTTCCCCCAACTTCTTCACATCATCTCATTACAACCCCCACTCCGTCGGTTTTGAAGCTAATATGGCGCTACTCTTATCGCTTTCTCAACTCGAGGTTATAATCTCTCCACCTCAATCTACACCTCGTCGTCTTCCTTCTATCACAACCACTTCTTCCTACAGCACAACCTCCACCTCCTCGTCGCTACATAGAATTTCCTGCGCTCCTTTCATATCGAACTTTATTCACACTTCAATCGACGTGTTTTACAAGACAAGAATCTATTCTACTTGCATTCCACGTCATCATTGCCCACCCAATTCCCGTCTGCCTTCGGCTTGGTAAGATTCTACTCCCAGATGGCGAAACCTGCCTGAAGTCACCTTTGGTGAGAGCAATCAACTAATCTCATTCGCTTTTCTAGTCAACATGGCGATCCTTGGCCAAGGCGACTCCCGCATCATGGTCCGAATCCGTAAGATGCCTAACGACGGCTCTCGTGGTGCTCTCTACGACGAGTATGCTCTTCTCGACAAGAATAATGAGTCAGCCATCACCCGCTACATCGTACCAGAAGAGGGCGCCTACAGTGTCGACGTCACTCTCCTCAGGGGCTACGTCTCGGGTGCATATGATGGTGGCATAGGTATCAAGATTCGCGACAAGGCGACCGGTAAGGTTCTTTGTGAGAAATCCCTCACTCGACGAGTCATCAAGGAGCCCTTGAAAAATCTGAGCTTATTCAAGTCTGCCGTCTCCACGATGTCGAAGTTGAAGGCAAGAGAATGAAGGATGTCAAGATGCACTTCCAATCACTCACCCCTGGTAGGTCTGAAGCGCAGAGAGCTTTTGACGAAAGTTAATTTTCTTCTTCACAGATGAGGAGCTCAGTGATGAAACTAACATCATGGGATGCGATCCACTTGGTCTTGCTGGTATCGAAGTAACAATCTGTCGATACAGCAAGCTTGAGACCAAGAGCTTATCCGACGAAGAACTAGAAAAGCAGAAGGCCGCATATTCTGCAAAGCTTCTGAGTTCTGGAGCTCCGACGAGGATGCCAACTGCTGTTGACTATATCACGTTCAAGAAGCATGGTGTACAATATGGTACAGAGTAAGAACCACCGTACCCCTGAATCCATTGATGAGCTATCGCTAATGTGTATGCACTTTACAGCCTGGTTGGAGGAGCTACCATCCATGGAAGACCGGCACCTCCAGCTCGTCAAATTCAACTTCCGAGATTGGAAGAGACGCGCCGATACCACTTCTATTGTCGAACGGCAATCTTCCTTAAGCGCCAGGGAATGATCCTCACCAAGATCCCTGCAAAGAAGACTAGCACCTCTTCTCTCGCAATTCGTCTCAAGGGTCCTTCGTCAATGACTAATCCTATCTCACTTGATTCAGACACTGAGGACGCGGTCAAAGTCGGAGCTCGAGGTAGGAAGCGCTCTGCTCCTGCACCTACTGCCGACGCCACCGCTCCCAGCGTCAAGAGAGAGTCTTCGATCAACCACTCCGTCTCGGACATCTACAATGCATCCCCACGCGGCGGTTCCCCTGATACCTTGAACGGAGGTTTGAGAGAAAGCCCTTTGAAGAAGGTCAAATTGGAGAATGATGAGATGGCAAAGTTAGTAGCCGAGAACGCGACTATGCAACGCAAGATCAACGAGAACAATGCAAAGCTCGCTTCTTTGGCCTCATCCAACTACAAGAGCCCAACTATCGAGGATGCCGAGAGAGACTCTATCGGCGATGCTTGCTTTTCTGGCCGCAGCTAGCAATGTCAACTCTAGCACTGATCTTAGCTAGAGAACATTCTCGGCCGCGGGATCGAAAGCTTGGTCGATAGTACTTACTCTGCTTTTCTTTTGTACTACATAGGGCGAATTTTGTATGCGTGGGGAAGGAAGATACATAGGAGGTGATGTGCCTCCCTGGATGAGAACATCATGTCTGTGGAGGAGAAATAAGGCCACCACACTTTGTATTTGAGCTTCTTCGACACACTTGTAACACTCATTACTTACTAAGGCGTCGAATAATAGATAAATGAACAAAGTCAGAAACTGGCATAAGACACGTGACCGGGCTTCGGGCTTCGAGCGCTAATTTTAGCGAGATGTGCGGAGTTTCCAGGGCATGTATCCCTAGACTTTCAGGCTCTGGTGCCCTGGAATACAGGGCCTTGTCCACCTAATGTTTCATAAGTATAGAATATGGTATGCGAGTTAAAGTAAATCAACTACACGAATGGAAATCTGCTTGAGAAAGAAATTCGAAATGTAGAAGTCGGTTCCTGAGGGTAAACTCGAGGTTCGGTCAATGTCCACCTCAAGGAGGATATCATGCTTGGGTACTTCGATCATTGAAGCGATTGAACGTTAGAAATATTTAGTTAGAGACCAATTCCTCTTAGTGATATCAATGCACCTACGTGCTCTTATCCGGGCCCATCTTCACAATTTGACCAAGTCATTCAAATTGCTCTCCAATACCATTATCCCTCAAATCTGCACCTCCTTCTGATTCGCCGACGTAGTCGTGGTCGTTGCGGCATTTACTCTCGCAGCATCAGCTGTACTCTCCTGAACCTGCGTGTTAGGACCCTTCTCAATATGCTCCACAGTGCCATGTTCTTCATCTCCCTTCGCTAGCTCCGTGATACCGAAACTATTCTCGTCAGTCCCATTCACACAATTCCCCATGTCCAAGAAACACAAGGAGAGATTAGAAAAGGGAAACTCACATATCATCCATCCTCTCCAAACTCAAACCCTTCGTCTCAGGAATCAGGAACCACACAAAGAAAAACATACTGAAGCAGAAACTGCCAAATATGAAGTATGTTCCATAACCAGCATGTCCGACAGTAGCAAGCATATGTGGAACCGCTTGCGCAACTACGAAGTTGAATAGCCATTGAGTAGCAGCCGCAAGTGCCACGTTCATAGCTCTCAATCTGGCAGTCGGAATTTCGGAAACAATGATCCAGCAACAAGGTCCCCAACCGAACTGGAAGAACGCAGCGAACAAGAAGATACAAGTGAGAGCAAAGTATCCAACGGGAGGAATAGCATGTCCCTTAATAGGAGGGTCAAAACGAACATAAAACCCAATAACGAACATAGCGCAACCTTGAGCGATAGACGTCCAGAGCAGGGAGCGACGACGACCAAGAGAGTCGGCAGCGAAGAGGAGGAAAGCGGCGCAGGTTACCATTTTGACGCAGCCGTAAATCCCGGTTGCGAAAAGACCAGTGTTGGAGCTGGGGATGCCGAGGTTGAGGAAGATTGTGGGAGCGTAGTAGTTTATGGCGTTTGTCCCGGTCATTTGTTGGCAGACCATGAGGCCGATTGAGACGAGGGCTCGGTTGCGGTTTCCTTTGATGGTCCACATTTCGCGTTGGAGGTCCATGAAGGATGCTCCTCCGACTAGGCGGCGCTGTGAAAAGGTTAGATATGCTTGATTTTGTGGGTGCGTGCAAATAGACGAGCCTCATTCTCGAGTTGTTCTCTCATCTCATGCAACTCCATTTGAACATAAGGATGGTCAGGCGGAAGACTGGCGAACATCAGTATGGAGGTACACAATATTCCCCCTCACACAACCAGGGCTCACTTTGTGACCTTAGATAGTACTTTCGTAGCTTTCTCCCAATTATCCTGCCTAGCCAACCATCTCGGGGACTCATTACAAAGGCAAATTCCCACAAAAAGACAAATAGCCGGCAAGCACTGAAGCGCCAAAGGTACCTGCCAGGTAGCATTATTCGTCTTGACCGGCTTGAAATTGTTGTAGGTTCCATAGTTGATCCAGAAACTCAGCATGGTTCCAGTGGCAATGAAGAGCTGATAGAGACCGGTCAAGCCTCCTCGGATGGCACGAGGGGCATTCTCGCTGACGTAAAGAGGGGTGAGCATACTTGCTGCACCGACGCCAAAGCCTGAGACGAGCCGACCGACATAGAGGGCTGAGATGTGGCCGTCGGAGGAGGATTGAATGACTATACCGAGAATGGTGACTCCTGCTGCGATCAAGAGAGAGGGCTAGTGGAATGTGTCAGTTTTCGATGGATGCATTGGTATCCCGGGCATCTGCATACCTTTCGACCCCACCGATCTGCCACATAGTAGGCAATCAAAGAACCAAAGAAACATCCAGCTTGGAGCGTGCTGACGACTGTAAAAGGATCAGATCATTCACAGATGAAAGTTTGAATCAGCGTACTGTTGCTAGTCAAATTAGCCGTCGTAGCCGCCGTAATACCGTACTTCCTGCGGATCCTGTTTAGTACGTGCGTTACACCAGACCATAGTAGCGACTGACTTGATAAATGCTTCCATGACAATGATGCCTCCAATTGAGCCAATGTCTTATATCTTGTCAGAAAGGATTTGTAGCGAAGAGAGTCCAACATACCCCATCCGAACAACATTCCTCCAAAACATGCTTCGAAACGTTAGCAAAGTCTAACAAATGCCATTGCAGTCCATTATATGCCTCCCCAGGCGAATATCTAGCGATTAGATGAGATAGTAATCGTACCTGAACATGCTATACAAGAGTTAGCTTCCGTTGAATGCAAATGCGACTGAAATGAAGTGCCCAGATGCAAGCCATGACAACTGCAGAAAACATACCCAAAGCAAAAACACGCCAGCCTCCATGCTGTCAGCATACATTGAACAGTAATGTCGAAGGCAATTGGACATTACCATAGATCTCAGGCGGGTCACTAAGATTCTAAGATCAGTACGGCGCATGAGAGGGGAGAGGGAACACGCACTTTCTCATGGCCTCATTCTTCACCACCTTCTGGAGGAAGGTTTTCTTCACAGCCGCCATTGTGATAGATGCAACTTTGCGATACTTCTAATCTGCTTATCGTTGCTTCTAAGAGAATCGATGACCAGATGTCTCTTGTCAACCCTAGAAACGAAATTTCGATTGCGAAGAGGACGTCGACGATTCAAGTAGACATTTTCTGGACCAACGGCTGCAGATAAACGGTGACTCAAGTAAGGTTTATCGGACCCGAGAGCTCGATTATCCCAGCTCAATCCGTTCAGCACGAGGATTAACTTCTCATCTGATAGCCAAGACGGATAAATAGATTTACCCCAGCCCTACACCCAACCAATCAGGCCCGGATGAAATACATCCCAACGTTTCGTAACAAGGGAAAAAGAGAGAAACAGCCATATGCTATGCTTTCATCCACATGGCTAATCCTTACATGGTGGACGAGGGGTTTTAGGAGGTGACTGGGGCCCCGCAGTCTAGGTGGGGTTTGCGATTTACCCAGAAGAGCTCTTTTCGGCTAGCCGAGGGGTACAGTACGCTAGTCAGTGAGCTCTGGTGAACATTGAGATCTTGGCCCAGTGGCACAGTCTTGGATGCTGATTGTCAGATGGCGATTGATGGAGGCAGTTTTTGCGGACAAGTCTTATTTGCAGGCCAAGAAACCTTGGGAGTAAGTCAAGACATCTAAGATGCGTTGGGAAAGCGGCCTAAAAGGCTGGGCGAAAGTGCAAGCGTTGGTGTGGCATATACTGATTAGAAGCGGCCGTTTTTTTGTGATGCTTCCGATCTAATTTGGGCTGCATACCCGTGACACGAAGTCGACAAGGTTGGTGATGCGGGCGGTGGTTGGGTATCTGGATTGAGGAAAACTCATCCGCATGCGCGCATTTACGCTGAATGAAACCGATTGGTCTGAAGGAAGAGCGAAAGATCGAATCATGTTTGTGAGGCTGAATCTTGATATCATTTTTGGTAGTCATATGAAATCTCATGCCATCTCGTCTTTGAGCCACTGAGGAATGACAGGCTTGCCCTCCCATCCATCAAGGTAAGTTTCAGGAGCGACATCTTTCCTTGGGGGCTTCGCATAGATCGCCGTGACATACCATACAGTCTCACCCTTCTTTATCGTGTGCTGTAAGGTAGGAATGATAGTCCTTGCCTCTTGCAAGTTCGTATTTGGGTCAGCATTCACGTGCATCGCTGTTCTTGGAATCTCGGCTTCCAGCGCAACGATACCCACAGCGCCTTTAGAAACAGCAAAAGCACCAGTTGAACCTGGAGACCATCCTTCAGGAGTGTTAAGATCATAGTTACCGATGATTTTGGGCAGCGTTCCTTCACATTTCTTCGAATCGTAAAGGTCGAGATAGCGGCCATCAGGCTTCCTCTCGTTGTGAATTGCGAAAGCTCCATCAGCAGTCATGACTTCACGACCAGCTTCAATCTTGTGGACTCGTAGGTGCCAATTCGGAGTCGCCTCAATGGGTGGGATGAGATATGTCTGAATCTTGACATCTGGAAATGGCTTCCAGATTGACTTGAGAACTGGAAGGCCCTCGTGTGTCTCAATGACGGCTGATTCACAAAGCCTTCGAGTCTTCCAGAACTCGCCGCCATCATCCGAAAGACCAAGTTGAGAAGCAAGAGCAAATTGCTCGAGAGTGTAGCATCCAGAGGGGACTGAGTATGCATACTCGCTGCTGTACGCAAAACTTCCGTACTTGGCATGGGTTCCTTTCATCGGATAGCTGCATGCTTGTCCAGAAGAAAGAATAAGTCGATGACCTCCAAGATAGCTCGTGATGTGACCAGGATGCTTTAGAGCTCGCGTCTTCTGCAACAACTCAGTGGGATACGGTTCTTCCTTGGACGTCCAGAATGGATGATCCGCTGGAACAGCCAAGCAAATAAATGCTAGGCATGCCCAGTATGGACTCATGGGAGAGTTGTAATTCTCCGCCATATACATGTTGGGATATGCGTATCCGATAGTCAATGTTCCCGTCGGGCTCCAGATCTGACCTTGAGTCTGCCACCATCTCAGATTTCTGAGGAGAAGTCCCTTGACGATACCCCACGTCAACGGAGCTGGAAGATGAATGTCCGCGTAGGCGCAGGCACCCCAGAAAGAAGCCATGGCAAAGCGATAACCCACACTTCGTCCAAATGGTGTTGCTCGTCCTTCCTCGTCGAAATAATGGATGAAGTCTAGGGCATAGTCTTGGGCTCTTTTCTTGAACTCCTTGGCTTTGTCCGGGTCATCTTCTCCAGCGAGCTTGGCATAGAGGAGCTGGAGAAATTGAATTGCGAAGCTGCCGCTGTAGTAATCTTGCTGCCAGACGCCCACGGGACCGTCATTTGACCAGCCCTCCCCTCGGTAGAAGGAGTTCAGATGAACGATATCTTGCTCGATCTTTTCTTGCGAGTACTTTCCACCATTTTTCTTCAGTCCAAGGTTCGCGAATACTCTGAACCATAGCCCTGAGGTTGATGTCAGTAAAGTCTTCTAGATCAGATATCGGGTTTCATTGCCCCGAGGCGCCGGGACAATTGTCCGGACTCGAAGAGCCGAGTATCAATTAAGAGATACGTACAATTCGTGTTTGGCATGCTGGAATTCTGTCAGTCCCAATCTTGATATATGAATGACCCGATTGATGCGTATGCTTACTTCTTCTCGTTGATGCTGTTGCCAAGCCATCTTTCGACATTCGATCGCTCCTTCTCAGATAATGAGTCCCAGAATACAGGAGCCACGGCAAGAGTAAATCCCAAAGGGCACATCTCCACCATTCTCTGGTCATTGTCACGAGGATCTCCCCAGTATTCTGGACTTTCAGGATCCGTGCCTACGTATTGTCAGCAGGTCTTCTCTAAATATCCCATCAAGAATCAAATCGTCCACAAAACAACCCCCTCAAAGACAAAAGAAACTCTCACCTTGCCTTAGAGCCTCAACCCACCACCCCGTCCCCTCATACGTCCCACCCCCGGCCAACAAACTAGCCAACCCCCAAAACGGCCTACACGTCCCCTCAATCTCCGCCGCCGTCTGATCAAACCTGACTGCACTCCCACCCGGCGTCCTAATCCTCGCCTTCAGTGGTGAAAAATGAGCTTTCAACGGATCAAGTAATGTTTTTAATAGTTCTTGGACGCTGGCTCTGTCTGATATATCGATTTTGGCGAAGGGGTGGATGGTGTTATATCCGAGGATGAGGGGTATTGGTTCTGCCATCGTATGTTTTTTTGAGAGGCAAGATGGGAAGGGGAGGGAGAGAGGTATCGAATTGTTTGATAGGTAGTCGGGAGATTGAGGATTGAGGAATGAGAGTGACGGTTTAAGCACGAATTATAAATGTGGAGACAGAGGAAGTGTAACTGATGGCGAATGAGAGGAACTTACGTTGGTGCTATATACTTCAATCTAGAGATGGGCTGACAGCGGATGCGGATGGATAGATGGAGTACCTTGCATGCATTGTGGTCCATGATCCGTAGTGAGTAAGTGGAGAAGGAGAAGGAGAAGGAGAAGGAGGAGAACATCTGCCGACGCGTTGAATGGCGGCTAAATTCGCGATGATAATGTCACACCGCTTTTTTTGAGGGCACACCTGTGGGACATCGCTGATTTCACTCCGGAAAGAGAAGGTTCAAATTGTGGGGACTTCTTAGCAAAATGGCTGGATTCATTACAGCAACTATCTCACTGCAAAGGTAACAAGACAGTATAGACAATTGTTACTATCTCCATTGAACTCGATGATGAACTGAAGCTTGAAGCTAAAAACTCCTGCTATCCAGCTTACTACCCTGAGCTTCACCGGAGTTATGTCGAATCTCGGAAAGAGGCCATGCCCCTTCGTACGCCCACCCGCACGCTATGCAGAAACTTACAATCCAGCATCTTACAGAAAGTACACCAACAGTTCACACCTATACTACACAATCCGCCCTCTCCAAATCAGTGCAATCACCCACCCAAGTGACGAGCTCACATCGTCTCCCAAAACATCGCTTGTTGCTCCATTCCTCCCCATGTGTGGTGGCGCAACCCTCAAGCAGTGTTTGCTGCAGAGCACGCGGTGTATAATTGTGCCCATAAGCGCAATCCGCGGGTCGTCTGCCCTCTGCTCCTTCGTCTCATCGTATCGCATCAACCCGCATTATCAGATCCCTTAGGACTCCTAATAGACATTATACATCTTTATATCAACTTCGCTGATGCCTTCCTCAATCATCGTCGATCTCGATCGGCTTCTTCTCACTCCCCTCTGGGCTCGGCGGGCTCACAATAGTGGTTGGAGTAGGTACCTTCTCCTGTCCTTCTTCGTCGGCTGGGATCTCAGCTGATTGGGGGGTCGGAGGTTCTTCATCGGCTGCATTCCCAGCTTCCTCGCCAGGTTGACCTTCAGACGTACTGGTGGCCTTCTCTCGACGACGGCGACGAGCTCTACGTTCTTCGTCCGCATTCTCTCTTCGGCGTGAACGACGTTGGCTTTCTCGTCGCTCAGCAGCTTCTGGATCTTCACTGACATCAGTGCCTTTGATGCCTTGGAGCAACAAAGCAGCTCGTGCAGCGATATCATCCTCGTTCGCTTCCTTGATGAGGTCTGGACTGACTAACCCTTCAGTGCTAATAGACTCAGGACTGAGAAGAGCAGCTTCAGCCTCGGGAATCTCATCTGGGTCAGGGATCTTTTGGCCCGAAGCAACGCGAACTTGGTGCCTGTTCTGAAGACGTGCTCTCCTCCTACGATCTCGTTGATCTCTCGCCTGTGGTGCAGCAGCACGCAATTTCTCCAATAAAGTATCCATAGCTCCACTTGATACTGGCGAACTTGGCGCGTTTCCATCCGCTACACCATTAACCTTGAGCTGAGCATGCTTCCTCTTCATCGAAGCCTCATTCTTCTTGCGAGTCTCCTCTAGAAGGATGTTCTTCTCTCTTGACTTCTTCCATTCTGTGACGAAGATGGCAAGTTTGGAAAAGAATTCTCTTCTTGCATTGTCGTCGTTCGGATCTTCACCGTAGAACACCATGATATCATCATAGGTTCGCACCATATCCTCCAAGTATAGTTGCATCTGCTCGGCCTTGAACCTAGCGTCCTTCATGCATCGTTGCACGACTTGACTAACTCGATCTTGAGGGTGGAATTTCTTTGGATCACTCAAGTTTCCAGAGTCAAGCGACATCTGAACATTCTTGATATTGTCAATGTAGCGCTTGGCGTCTTGTTGAAGCTGCTCAACGTTGAGCTTTTGGCAAGTCACGACACCAGCAATATCATCAGTGAAGCGTTCCCACTCCGAGTATTGAGTTCGTACAATTCTCTCCACGAGATCGGCGAATGTCGACTCGTTTTTGTCGTCCTTCACCATACCCAGACGCGCAAGTGAGCTGAGTTTGAAACCAGTAGCTTGCTTATTTGAATCGTTCATGTAATTTCCGATATCCAGAATGAGACCAAGAACATTCATCAACGACACGGAGTCTCGCAATGATTCTGACACAGCCACGACGTGTTTGAGCTTCGCCGAGACTTCATCATACTCCGGCTCGAATGTTCGTGTCAGAGCAAGAGCTCGGATTCTCGATTTCCAATAATGGTGAAGCTCGTATGCGGTCTGAAGGTAGATCTGATCTTCACGACTGAGCTCCGAAGGGTCTAGCTCGCGGTTCTCCTTGTTGGCGTCCGGTCCGGTCCAGTCTTTGCTATAAGGTGCCATCAGTTTCGCCGTGTTCTCTGGAATGTTGCAAAGATCATCCCTCTGTAAAAATTCCATGACAACACTGTTATCTAAGACGTCTTTGTCGCAGTGTATAATCATTTGCACAACCCTCTCAACTGAGTACGACGAAAACTTAGCCAGCGAAATTTCTAGAGTTGGTTAATCACTATATCAACAATGGAGATAAGATACGTACGGAAAGTTCTCATGAGATCACTTGAAATAAGTTGTTTCTTCTCCACCTTCTTGCTTGCACCCTTGCCGAGCTGTTTGATCTCCTTCGCCATAAATAGCTTCTCAACCTCGTCAAGAACACCCTTACGCGTTAACTCAGCATACTTCTCTTCCTTCTCTTGAGGTGTAGGAGCATGAGCTGCCCAATGTGTTGTTTGAGGAGTATCCACCTTCTCCCAATGTAGTGCCTTGAGCTTCTTCTTGGGTCTAGCAACAGGTAACCCAAGTGTAGGAACAGCTGCATAGGTTGGTTGAGAAGCAAGGAAGTTGCCGGACATCTTGCCTGGCATTGGGGGAGGCGGCGGTGGTGGCGGCATCATAGATCCAGGCATTGGTGGCGGGGGTGGAGGAGGTGGTGGGCCAGCAACCGTTCCAGGCATTGGTGGAGGTGGTGGCGGAGGAGGCGGAGGAGGGCCGTTGAATCCTGGTGGTGGAGGAGGGGGAGGCGGTGGTGGGGGAGGACCATTGAAGCCTTCTGTCTTAGTAGACGCCCCAACTTCGTCGTTGGGGGTCTTAGGAGAATTTGAATCGAGACTTGGGTGTGAAGGTCCAGTAGTAACTCCATCATCTTCTTCATCATCGCTTGCATCGTAACGCTTAACCTTGGAGCTCATCTCATCTAGATATCCGGGTGCCTGCTTGGGTCGCCTGAGCTCGACAAGTCTTGGCTTCTCATAGACCATGCCATCTTCCTCCTCCTCTTCTTCTTCTTCGAGGTCTTCATCTTCAGGAATGACTTCTTGAGAATTGACAGGCTTGCGAGGAATCTTTGTTTGACGAGTGACACTTCCGAGCATACTGTTTGCATAGTCTCTTGGCGGTGTAGCAACTCCAGGAGGTCGTTGTTCTCCATCCATCTCTTCGCGAAGTGCACGTAAACGATCGGAAGGCCCAGCAGCTTCACCCCAAACTCTGCCTTCCAATTTGTATTGGGTCTTTTGTCGCTCGATTTGCATCTCAAGGCGGTCCATGAGCTTTTCTCGGTCAAGAATACCCTTCATCTGGGCTGGATCGCTCTGTGCCAAGCTACCACTTGCACCCTTAGCAGCATTCGAGGCAGCAATATCTTGAGCATCACGGAGCATGAGGTAAAGCTCTCTGGTCTCCAACTCATTCCTTTGAGCCTCCTTAGCACGAATCATCTGGAGATTCTCTACTTCGCCCTTCAGTGCATTCTGTTGGCGTTGAATGAGTTCAATGAACTGAGCTTGTTCTTGGATGGTCTTTTGAAGCTTTGCGACCAAGCCATCGGCTCCAAGCTCAATTTGGGCTTTCATTTCATCACGCTCAGACATCGCCGAGTCGGCAATTTGACGCTGCTCCAATGCCTCATCGAGGGCTTGGCGAGCTTCTGAATCCGTGTGAAGTTTGTCAAGCAAACTCTGTACAGTAAAGTTCAAGCTTTGTTTAAGATCCATGTCAGGCAGTCTCCGGTCCATGGCAACATAGCTGAGCATAGAATCCACAAGCTGGAACATTCGCAATCTCTCCTCTCCATCGATATCACGGATGAGCAAGAGATGTTGAAGAGCGGATACGAAGTAGTCTTGGGTTCTGCTTCCCTGGACCTTGGACATAATGGCATCGACAATCTGAGCAGGATCGCTAAGATCTTTGACGTCTCCTTCGAAACTATCCTTAATGCTGCTATTCTCTCGGTCCAGAAGATCCTCATAATCAATGGCCTCATTGGTCCGGAATCGCTCGATTTGCTTGTCGATAACATCGTACTGGAACCCCTCCATCTTAGTCAGGATTCTCTTGATACCACATGCTGTGAATTGTGCTCGGATATGCACACGGAGCTGAAGGTCTCTTTCAGGGGCATCAACAATCATGTTAATCAGGAACAGTGTAGCTACGGCGTATTCCATGAGAAGGTTCTCCATGCCGATACCACCACTTCGGACTTCTTCGCTGGCACCAACAAGACTGCCCATCTTGCCTCGGCCGTCGACTGTGACCTCTACCACACGCATCCATGCATCGAAACGACCGTTCTCGCCATGCTGATTCTTCACATAATCCATGGCCTGGATGACTTTGAGATGACCCTGGCCATCTGCCCAGTGGCACAAGAATGTCAGTACCTCCGAGACTAATTTTCTTGTTGTCAATCTTGGGGATATCAAGGAGGTAGCCAAGGCCACAATGACCTGTTGATGATGTAAAGCATCGTCCGCTCCAAATTTGTTGTTCATGAGAGCCTTCAGACACTTGACGATATCGTACTCTCGGTCCAGATCCTTGTCGCTCGTTGAACCGTCAGCTGGCGCAGGACCTTGAGCTTGTCGTCGGTTGATCTTCCCAAGCACATTCGTGAGTGCTACCTGACCTTGGCATTCGACAAAAGTCCTGACCCAGCCAATTGGTTGTGTTCGCAAACTGACTGCAAGACTCTGGAGTTGCTTTGCTGAGATGCTGTTGTCCATAACCTTCTTGACGAACCATTCTGGGGTGCCTTCTTCCTCCGCATTGGCAAGCATTTCCATTTCCCTACCATATTGACCATATTGCCCCGCGTTCTTGGCTACCGTACGCCGCTTCTGTTCGCCTTGTTGCTCTGTCAAGCGATCTTGGTGTACCAGTGTCCATTTTTTTGCCGAGGGATATGCCATCATTTGACGCCGCGCTTGTTCTGGTAGGTGGTGCCATCCTCGCTTCTGCATCAATGCTAAAAATTCCTCCTCTACAATCCTATCATCAGGCTGCCCACCCGATCCGAAAGAGGAAGTCGAGTCGAAGCCTGAGGGGTGATGATGCGGGAATTTCGTGAGTCGGTGCGACTCTCTCGGGTGAGAAGGCGATAGATTGCTGGCAAATGAGCTATTCGAGTTCGAATATGGCATCGCGGTTCTCGAGGAGCTGCCAGATGAGAAAACGCTTGAGCGCTCTGTGTTGGTGTCCACACTCGATTGATCGTAAGAGCTTCGGCCATAGTTTGAAGATTGATTAGTGGAATATGAATCATACCGCGAATTGTGCCCGGTCATTGTACTTGCACCGCTTGCTCTGCCAGGCCCCCACTGCTGCAGTTGAGTCGTGCGATTGCCAGTAGACGCCATGGTGATATTCGAGACCTGCGGAGGAGGCCTTGGCCCCGATGGATGTGAGCTGCCATTTGACATTGTGGAAGGGTCTAAGGAAGGATATTGGTGAAAATCAACACCGCCTTTATTCAAGTGGTGCGGCAGAGGATCTCTCCGAACAGGTACTTGGTCGTTCCTTGGTAAATAATCGACAGGTATTGGCGACTTGCTGTCCGCCGTCACACTGTCATAAGGAATTGATGTGATCACTCCAGCCATCATATTCAATCCCGCCGGGTCCGCGCCAGTCGGTCCGTCGATTGATGCGACTGAGGCGCCTCTTGTATGCCGTGACGATCGTGATCCTGTGTAGTTGCTGGCTCGGTCGAGTTCTGCCCCCAGTTTGCCTTCGTCACTGGCGTTTCTCTTGTCCTTCTTGCTTGACCTGGAGAAGAAGGATTTGCCGCCAGACGACTGTCTTCCTTTATCCGTTGACGACATGGTAGGCTGCTGTCAAGTCAGACGTTTCAATCATCAGTGTGCGATGACTTGTGGATCCCCAGTCCTGGTCAACGGGTGATGTGCCTCCCCTCGACCAGCTATACTGCTGTTGTGTTCTCCGATGTCTCAGAACCAAGCTCTTAGCATTATGCCTCCTCGAGGTCCAGTGAGTGTCTTCGCGTGGCGTACGCTGGGGAACCAGTGTCTTCAGACCGATGCTGCACGGAATGCTGAGTTAGCATGAATATCTCCAAAGTCTGCGACGTTGGGAGAGTCAAGGGTGAGCGCCGGAGAGGACGTTGATAAATTGCCTCAGGGTCTTCCTCTTACCCAAGATTATAAGTTCGCGATGCCGCAGGAACGCAAGAACCGTGATAAAGCTCTGTTCGAGAGCAGATGGAGAGTCTGGAGAAAGTTCGTGCTATCGCCGACCGCAATTGCCCTTGTCGATAATGTTTAATTCGGTAGTCAACGGCTGAAACACTCTCCTCAGGGCTGCATTGACATCAAACACTTCGACGGGCACAGACCGTTGGGAGAAACAAAAGTGTAGGACAAGGAAGGGAGAGAGTGCGGGTGAAGAGAGGAAAGGGAGCGTGTTGAAGATCTGGACGAGAACGAGCGTGTTCTTCTTCGCGTTGATCGATCTCGAAATCTCCATACGGTCTCCTGAAGTTGGGACTCGAAGGGGTCTAGCTGCAGTGCACCCCTGGAGCTTCCACAATTAGCCTTGCTCGGCCAGTCGGAGCCTCCTCTCCCGCCCCCGGCCACGCCTACAGCCGCGCGCAACTTGTAGTTTGTAGAGACCCAATATCTATCAAGACACTGTCCATAACACCTCACTTGTATATCGGTGGTGGGCGCTTGCCTCTATTGCACATACTTGTACATGCAAGTGTATATCCTCGCTCGACAATAGGGCACCGGCTGAGTTGTGCCAAGCTCCCCAGGCTGGACGCCCGACCGCAATGGTAATCAGAAGAAATAACGAGGACGATAGTCAATACTTCCCACATCCAGCTCCAAAAGACGCATTACCAGACGACGATAGCAAGATGGGGTTGTGGTCGCTTCTGAAGGTAGGCATAAGTTCAGCACCTAGGCAAGCAAGACAAGCTGACAATGTGATAGACGTTAATCGTTCCTGCTCTGATCTCCCTCATCCTCTACCTCATCATATCATATGCCATTGTGCCATTATGGAAACGGTATAGAGGAAGGTATAGCAGCTATCTGCCACTAGACAGCATATCAACAAGGACCACCTCTCTGCGACAAAGGATACAAACAGCCCTCTTTTCACGTCTGATTCCTTCTACCTGGAGGAGGGACTTTGGAGGTCAACGATATACGGTCAGCGCACAGGACGGTACAGGCAGCGACTTTGACGACGAGGAAGGAGAAGAACTTTATGATGTGGACGACGGCCGCCGGGAAGCGTTGTCTCTTGACGCCCGGAGAGGAAGAGACATCGACGACAGAAGACTCAGCCGTGATTTAGAAGAAGGATTCAAGGACGATAGTGAAGAAGAAGAAGAAGATCTGCCAGACACTCGAGACAGAAGCAGCCTGACACGTTGAGCCGGGACGTGTCGTCGATATGCTCCCAGCGGCGGCGTTGCTTTGTCTCCGAGCGAGAGTTTTGTACTTTTTACCCACGATACCAACACTCAGCGGCCGAGAACGAGGAGAGAGTTAAGAAGATAGCGGAGAGGAAGACGATCTGCCGGACACATTCCACAGAAGAAGTCTCTCACGTTGAGAAGGTACATGTTATTGACGTACTGTGAAAGGCTTGTTCTCTCCTCGGACCGGATTTTGTTCATGTGACCTACGATACCCATATCTGGCGGCAGAGCGGCGACAGGGACTTTCCCTAGATAAATATAAAAGAAAACATGAGAAACAAGAGCGTGTTGCAAAGGGTTCGATATACTTCATTCGCCGAAGCCCCCATTTCTCGCATCACCGACGCGGAGGAGGGAAGGCGCTTGGGAGCTATGTGCCTGTGTTGATACGAAATGTTCATTATGCGGGTCTATATGGAAGTCTACACTACTAGGATAAATCAAATCCGTCCCCCAAAACACCGATGGCAGCCAAAACCTAGTTCGAGAAGGGGTATCCTGCGAAAACACTAAAGACAAAAGGGTATCTCTCGAAGACTGCGGCTACTTATAGCCCAAGACCGTCTCTCCTTAAATCTCATCGCCGCAAACCACTTCCAGTCACCATTCAGACCTCCCACCCACCACTCTCTCCTCCAACCTCCTACACTCATCCTCCCAAACCCTCTTACTCTCCCCCACCCTCCCCTCAAAACCCTCCACCGGCCCATTCCCCGCACAAAACAATCCCCCAAAAGCCGCAAACCCCCTCGTCATCCTCAACACCCTCAATCCTTCCAAAGCCCTAACCTCAGCATCCATCCTCTCCTTAACCCATCTCATCTTCTCTCTTAATACCTCTCCCCCTTCTCTACACAGTAAACACTTCTCCGGCATCTCTTGTTCCTTGACCAATTTAGGATTCACTGAAAGAGGGAGAGGTTTTACTACGTGGTGGCAGGAGCGGTAGGTCATTCGACGGCGGCAGATGGGGCAGTTTTGGTGGGTTGAGTTGGCGAGCCAGCGGGTTATGCAGTGGGAGCCGAAGATGTGGCCGCAGGGTAGGATGGAGGGGGTTTCTGACTTTGTTTCTGTTTCTGTTGATGCTGTGGGGCTGATGGGGGTTGGGGAGAGGGGATCGTTGCAGATTGTACAGTGGGTTGATTCTTGTTCTGTGGTGGCTATTTCGTCGAAATAGTGTGAGGAGGAGGAGATACTTGAGCTAGGACTCAAGGGCGGTGCTGGTGGTGTGGCAAGTACTGCTGACGGTGTTGCTAACACTGATGGGCAAGAGACGGCTGGATCCATGTTGTGATAAAGAAGTATAGAAGATCCTTCCAACCAGCAGAGTGCGTCGTCCATCAGCTTTCGTTGGCGTCAAAAAAAGAAAGTCAAGAAATTCTCACTCTTCACTCGGGTTCATCGAACCTTCAAATCATCTCAAGAAAGATAAGAAAAAGGCAAGATGACCACAGGGCAAGGTTGAAATAAGACATCCATCCACCCTCATCATGACCCAACCCTGTCATGTTATTGACATACGACACAACCAGCCAAACCTGAAACTTCCCCTGACTATTATTTGAGCGGGTGTGGAGGCGCAAGCAAGTCAGCGCTTCTCGTGTTTGTCATGCATATAGCCCTCTTGCAGAACCTCAACCCGGGTTCGCGTTCGCAGATCTGACACCAGCGGTAACAGGAAACAAACGTAACGTAAATCTTTTGGGATGCTCTTAACTTGTTCCTCTCGAGATTTGAATTATGTCAACTCGGAACTCGATTCGAGTCCTCCCAACATTTACACTTTACACTTTCCCAAAAACCTGCTTCCACTAACACAGTAAATCCTCACATGAACACCAACAAGTCACACCCTCTCATCATCCGGCACCTCCACTCACCTCTCCCACTTCCCCCCCTTCTCTCTTTCTTCCAACTGCCTCTACCCGCCGTAAATTCTGACACAGATAAGCGCCTCCCAACTAACTCGCACTCAAACTCTCTCATTGGCCCAGAATGGATAGGACATTGAGTCAAAAGCCAACAGTGATCTTGTGATTGGCTAGTCATGAGACTCGGTTATGATGCAATGCATGAGCGCGTAAAAGAGGGTGTGAAGATGTGTGGCTGGTGAGGCGAGAAAAGGGATCAGATGATGGCTTGACGGAAGGGAAAAGGGGAGTGTGTCACGTGCTGTGAGGGATTGATGTGGATGTTGAGGATGAAAGATTAGGGGTTTGAATGTCCCGAAGGGATTGGGATAATTAAATCTTGGTGAAAGACTTGTATTGATACTCCGAGCCTCTAGGAATTACTAGAATGTCCCCGCCCCTATGGTACAGTATGAAGTCGCACGTCGAAAGGCTTCGGAGGCCAGACCTCCAGCAAATCGCCTCTGTGATCCAAGTTCTTCTGTGGTTTCCCCAGGCGCAAACAGAACACGGATACCTCTTGCTTCTAATCTTTCAATGTTGGTAATCACATCCTCATTCAATTGTCCGTTGTCTTTCAGGACATCTGGACAGTCATGACGGCGCAGCCGCGGCCGGTTCTCCGAAACCGAAGGTCTCCAATCGACGCAAGCCTTGCTCAAGAAGTGCATGATGCCATTTATACCGCTAGTACTGGGACATTGAGGATGAAACAGTTGAATTCGGCCTTTCCCTCGTCAAGTATTTCCTGTATGGTTGCCAAAGTATACAAAACCGCCTTGATAACACCAGCTTTCTTCTGGTAATGTTGGCCTACTGGCTTATCAAATTGGATGTTTCGAAGTGTCCCCCCTTTGTTGAACTTTGAAGTTGAATGCAGTGGGTTAAATGATTACATTATATTACATTATCCCCTCTTAATCATAATGTAATCACAATAAAATTCTGTTAATCATAATGCAAAAATGTAGATTATAATGCAGTGTGATTATGTGATTTGTGTGTAATGATGCATTATAATCTGCATTTTTCGAAAACATATAATTATAATGTAATGCAATTCATGCGTTATAATCATGATCATAATGCATTATCTGCATTCTTTTTTTTTATCACGCTGGTTGAATGTACGAACGAAGACCAGGCAACTATCTTGTGTTCAGAGTCAAGCGCTGGCACAAATATGTCAATACCAAATACCATCAAATTAGTTTCGTCTGCCTTCAGTCTCATTTCTCCTCCAGGATATTGAATCAAAGGTCTGAACTGATTTACGTCGTAAGTTCGCACCCTTTTCGCTGCTTCTGAGTCCTTCTGTGGAGGATTGGTATCGATTCATGACTGTTCAAATGTTTGAGGAAGAGAGGGAGATTTTCCTCGATCCGCCTTGAACTCTCCAAGTTCATTCTCGATGGCACCGTAATTCAGGACCAGGTTCCGATCAATCCTACCTGCATGCACCATTGTGCCTATGCCGCTAAAAGTTCCTTCAGCCGAAGGTATTGCAGGACCTTGATCTGTCTTCTCCTCTCCAAGTTCATCCTCGATTGTACCGTGATTCAGGACCAAGTTCCGATCGATCACACCCGCAGTCACCGTTGTACCCATGCCGCTGGAATTTCTCTGAACCGAAAGTCCGGCAGGATCTTGGGCTGCCTGAGAGACTCCAAGACGCAGTCCCATCTCATCAACATGTAATCTCATAAATTCTTCCATGCTCTCGAATTCCTCCATTGTCTTAATCCTCCTCGAGCAATCTCGTTTCGTGAAGCTTTCGCAGAGAGTTGATTCGTAGCGCTTGAATGCTATCGATGTCGTAGTTCGTAGTTGCTACTAATGAATGTGCTCCGAGGGCGTATGTTGAAGTGATGCTTTGAGTGTTCTCGTGAGGTTGTAGATGCAGATGTAATTGTTGAGGGAAGAGTTCTAGAACCCGTAGAAGCGTCTTGTATGTAGCCTAGAAGCTTAGGGAAGGAAGCAGCTGAGGGTTAGCTACCCTAGTCGATGCTTCCTACCCTCACTAGAACTCGGTAGGTAAGAAAGAACGAGGATACGGATAGAAATGGCAAGATTAAAAGGCTATGCGTTCTTGTCGAAAGAGAGAGCACAAAGGATTGGAAGCTCTCTCGCTTTCTGAAAGATCCCAAGGGCTTAGGACGTTCGAGACTACTTCCTTTGTATCGAATTCGAGAGTAAGACTTACATGTGAACCGTGCCTGTCAAGTGTAGTTTCGCTTTCTGAAAGACGCTCAGGACTTGAGATATTCGAGGCTGGTCTCTTTTATCGACTTCGAGGGTGTGAAGAAGTTCCTGTAACAATAACCTCTCGCTCTTCGAATCGAACCAAGAACCAGTAATATTCGAATATTATCTTCACGAACCACAATCTCCTCAGTGGTCCTGCCCTTCTCGAAAAACTTACCATGGAAGTAACAATAGGATAAACAGCAAGATCGACCAGAGCACCAGGACCACCAGCAGCAAAAGTATCTCTCACCTCTCCATCACCTCTCACCTCAACAGCCCACACCTCCAGTTGTTTAACATCAGGCCAGCCTGGCACCTCTCCCAAGTACCCCAAGACCACCGTTAAGTTCATCTGCTCCTGCGAGAGGGGGTTGTAGGAGAGGTGCCAGGTCCAAGGCTCAAGTATACCTACCCAAAGACACACCCCACCATGTACTTCCTCGCCTTTAGACGAAACAGAATCCCCACTCTGGGAATTACCACACGCTAGTTCCTAACCGTGGGTTCCGCCCCATAAGATATGGGGAAGAAGGCGGCTGGGCAGTATTCTCAACCTTGCGCTAAGTCTTCAAGAATTCAAATCGGGAGCAACTTTCGACAAGTATTCCCGTTTAGATCTTCTAGGTCTGCCAAGTCTCGAGGGCATTTACATCGATTGCGTTGCCAATTGATTTAGTAAAGAGTGGTGGGCCATTGTTGCGCATTGCGGATCAGGTCTTGGGGATCTTCGGTGGTCTTGAAGGTAGGCCCCCTGTTGCTCTTGGAGAAATGCTCTCTAATAGACAATTAACATACCCTGGGCTAGAGCAGAGGTAGTGGAAGAAAGAGTCTGCGCTAATCTCAAGTTTACTAGTTTCCTTCATCCTCCTACCAAATTCTCTATACAAGGAGGAGTCTAGCTCAAGGTTCGTTTCTAATCTACCTGCAGGGTTAGGACAATAAAGTTGACGCCTGAGATCAGATCACGCTATTTTAAAAGCGCAACAAAATACTCAACGCGTCGGTATCAACACGTCGGTAAACGTTATCACAACTTCCGTCTCTGTTTTGATACCTAATCCACCTCGCTTTCCAACAATCTTTCACACAACAACTCCACGCCACGACAATTCTTCCTCTGAGAAGAACAGAACCGCCCTACTTGGAGGTTCTTACTCGACTTGAAGAACAATAGCAGAAGTATTAAGAAGCAGTAGGTACGTTACAATTTTGTATTTTTTCCGGTGGGGAGCATATTCTCAAAACTCACGCGGAGTGACAATCCGTGGGTCTGATCTTCACCTCCTCCTTCCACTCCCTCAATTCCCCTTTTCATACCGTCACAATTGTGTGTACCATCAGCAAAGAACTAGAGGAACTTTACAAATTGCCAGCTTGGTAGTCTGTAGATCATGGCTCAATTCTGACGCGCACAATTCCTTGACTCTGTATGCCCCTCATGCTCCTTCCCTGCCTGCTTTCACACCGTCACAATCATGCGCATGGCGTCAGCAAAGGATTAGAAGAGTTGTACAGACTGCCAACTCGGTGATCTGCAAATCTCGGTTCAATTCTGACGCGCATCGCTCCGAGCTTTTGCTGAGCCCCTGAATGGAATTCCCATCAGTTGCTCGCCCCACCCCTTAATCGCTCGCTTTGCCTGCCTTAGAACAGACCTGCAAGAAGCTCGCTCGTCTACTTTCGCCTCTCCCCGGATTGGGTTGGCCGATTGACGGACAGCTTGCTCGTATCAGGGCCAGCTTGCTCCGGCATCTGCTCGCTTCCTCTGAGCAGTTAACGCGCTAGACCAGCACGTCTTCATTCAGAGTGTGAGGGCAAGAGGGAATTCATGCAGCAAGCCAAGGTCTGCCGATCTTGTCTTTTTGAATGCGCTTGGTTCTCATTCTTAACCCTTTGCAACTTCTGCAAAGGCACAAACTTTATCGTACGATTACTAAGAAGAAAGCAGATCCGATATCATCTCACACAAAGGGCTTAGAGCAACGAAGGGGGCATGCCGGGAAACAGCAGCCAGCCGTGGGGGCTGATCCTGCCTGGTCGAGCAGCAACACCAAGCGAGGGAGCAGCCCAGGTAAGTCATAATGCACCACTCCATACATAAACAAAAGACATTAAACTCGACGCAGACATACCAACGAGTAGGACCGCATGGAACACAGAAGACTCGCACGTTCGACAATGGCACTTGCCTGACATTTGGTCCACAGGTAAGTCTGCAGAATATATCAAACTCTGGAAGGAACTAACGCAGGGAAAGGATCTTGTCGATGAATTCAACCTCTATGAGCACCCCTTTAGCGACCAAATCGTCCTCATTGACAACACTGTTCGGGACTGTCGAGCAGAGAGAATCAGATATGAGCGTAGCGGTATGGCTAGCTTCCGAGAGGACAAAGGAGAGGTGGTGTTCCCAAAGGACGATCCCTTCAACAACTTTCGACAGTCCCAACTCCCTTTCGAGCCGATGAATGCTCCTAAGGTTCAGATTGAATCCGGAACATATATTCAAGTCCCCTCCATCCATGCTTCGTGCAGCAGTCTCCGCTCCGTGTACTCCACACAAAACAAAGCAGACATCAAGGGAGATTCGCATTGGTCGTATGGTAGTGATACTCGGTTCGGTGTTACGTGCAAGCCACCAGAGGGTTTCACTCAACGATTTCGCCCTAAGAGTGGAGAAGGTGGACCTGCTTTCAGACATAACGGCGAGAAGACCTATTCCAAGTACGATCTGGATTCTAAGGATGACAGAGCCAAAAATGAGAAGTATCGACCACGTCCTCCTAGACACGTCAGAATGGAAGCAGAGAGGCATCGCATCGCGAAGGAAAAGGTGATGGAAGAAGTGTTTCAGAAGCAAATGCAAGTTGTCCACGGAAGCAAGAGAGGCGATGGCGGCGCATCCAGCAGGATTCGTGCAGCAGAATTTGCACATGGTTATACTGGTTATATGGGCACCGGCTTACAACATCCTGTTCCCATCAAGGCTCAGCTTTCTGATCAACTCTTCATAGAGCAATTGCTCATGCAACAATCCGGTGGGGAACGTGCAAATATCAGCGATGAGGAAGGCACTCCCGTTCAACGACCGGCCCAACAGGGATACCTCAGTCAGGCACACGGCCAACACGAGCACTCCCACCACTCCCACCGAAGAGGCACGCCTTTCGAGCCTCCAGGTTTGGAGAACGGACGACAAACTAATAGCTCCCGAGTTCTGGTGTCCAATGGAGCTTTCCATGCCAATCATGGTCCCGTGACTGGTTATCCTCCAGGCTTTGGCCCGCCTCCACCACTCCCTCATCCTATGAACACTCACTTTCAAGCTGGGATGTGTATGCCTGTTGCAGAACTGGAGGCTATCGTGCCAAACAACTTCGTGTCCGCAGAGCCAGCAAATCCGAGACTAAGCCGTCAGAGAAGTGGCCGAGGAAGAGACCAAGCTCTCACAGACCAAGATATGGCGAATCGCGAGTTCGCAAAGCTTCTTGATGAACAAAATGCAATATCCAGGCAGCGAGGAGATGCAGTATTGGGAGGTGACATCATGAGCGGAGATGCCGTTGCCATGCAACACTTTCACATTCCTGTTGATGTGCATGTGCATCCTCCTACACCTCGACACAACAACAAGGAGTCAATGTTCCCAAATGACAGAGACATTCGAAACGCCACTGCTCCAGATGCTATGGGCTCAAAGCCTGAAGCAGCGTACCAAGAGGACCAGCAGAGCAGACTGATGACCCCAATCGACTGGAACATTCGAAAGGCTGGCACTCTCAACCTCCCAGACTCTCACAGCCCCGTCGTATTCGCTCAATCTGAGCCAGTGTCCCCGAAGATGATGGTGATTGACAATCCTACCGTCAGACGAGTCTCCTGGCAGTCTAATCAAACCGAAAATTCACAAATTAACTTGCCGATAGGCGTTAGGAAGAGGGACGGTGAATCCAGACCACAGACATTGAGCCGACAGATCTCAATGCAGAACCGAATCAGCGGATTTAATCTTACTGCAGGTGCTGGCCTGCAAACGAGCGTCAGCGACCCAGGAAGTCCACGTCTACTCCTTGGCTGGGATAAGATGATTTACGAAATGCCTAGGAATCGTGTCGAAAGCCCTACTACTAAGGCGAAGACAATGGACTGAGCTTGAATTATGCGTTCTGCGTATATTGCTAGGGATTGCGACGACGGGGTAGATGGAGATAGAGTAAGTTGGGGCGGTAGTTGGCGTGCGCATGGTGATTTCTTTCCAGCATAATTATGTTATCGCTCGGTGGTGGGAACCTTCAATTTTCCTTTTATACCGATAGATTCAGCCATAAGGCATGTGGGAGTAGGGCAATAAAATCTATAAAATCTAAGTCCTGTTTAGTTAAAGTGATGGACTGAGTGTTGTCAAATGGAGGGCAGAAGCTCACCAGGTTCGAGGACCCGAGCTCGCCGTCAAAGCGCCAGAAACCCAGGAACATTCATCGTCTTACATAGAGATCGAGAAGAAGTTACCTATCGATCGAGTGCTGCTTCGGTTCCAAGTCAGGAGGGCATGTGGTGTTGGGAGTGAGGTGTGATCATAATGCAGGAACTTTACAGTACAGTGAGCCTTGACGCTAAATTACAGCAACCGATAGGCACCAGCACTGATGTCAAGCTTCAACTCAGCACATCCTTCTCTAAAATGAGGTTTAAGACTTCAGTGCGGAATATCCAGACATTTTCGAGTAAGAATATCTATCCTCTAAGGCTTTTGCATCTCCTGACATGCCATTGCAGAGCTCACAGCTTCCTTGTCGTCCCTAGGAAAGGTAGCATGGGTCCGCCTTGACGACGACAATGTGCGCTTCACGATCATCCCAGAGACAGGTACTCAAGTATGGGCGTACGTATTGCACCCTTGCCCTCTAAATGACAAGAGGTTGAAGGTTCCAGTGTCCTATCAATTGATTCCATATTCGAAGACTACACCATCCAATCCGCCGCCCAAAACAATACCATCAACCTCGAACTACCCCTCCCACCCCTCCATCGCGCTCTAAAATCCGCAATAAGCGCGACATCAGCCTCTATCCGCCTCACCAAGAAAGATGGTGTGCCAGTCCTCTCCCTCACTATCATCACAAACACAATCAGCAGCGGCAACACCGCGAACGGGTTCCTGAACGGCGCGAATGCGGACCCATTTGGAGACAACGCGTTCCGGGAAGAGAACCTAGATGCGAATATGGGAGGAGATAGAGAGACGATCGTTACGCAGAATATACCGATTCGAGTCTTGACTGCGGATAGTGTTGAGGGTATTCATGAGCCGAGAGTTAGGGAGCCGGATGCGCATATTATTCTTCCGTCTCTGATTCAGTTGAAAGCTATTTCGGATCGGTTTACGAAGTTGGCTATGGCTACGACGGCTGGGGCGGGGAGAGGGGCTTCTACTGTTACGGTGCCGAAGTTGGAGTTGGCGGCGAATATGCATGGTAGTTTGAAGCTCAGTATTTCGACAGATGCCCTGAGTATCTCAAGTGTTTGGACTGGCTTGACGAATCCGGAGCTGGATCCGAGGCAAGTTGAGGATGGAGAGGATGGGCTCGAGCAGCATCCAAGTACGAAGCTGAAGGCTGCTGGTCCTGATGCTTGGTCTACGGTCCGGATCGATGGCAGAGACTGGGGAAAGGTCCTAAGCGTTGGCAGACTTGGTGGTAGGGTCATTGCATGTAAACTTTTGACTTTCTATTCTGAAATGTTCGGCATTTGCTAATCAAGACAGGTTTTGCTGATGAGCACGCTCTGATCCTTTACGTGTATCTCTCGAATTATGATGATGGATCTGATGACTCTGTCTTGACTGCAAGTCCCATTCCCAGACTACGTTCGGAATTAAAGCTCACGCTCATCTAGTATTACATCTCCTCGTTCAGTTCGTAGTAGACATTGGTATATCTTTCATTAGCGATGGCGTTTGGGGATGATACCATATTGTATTTACGTGCTTGGCACAAAACGCGTTTTGCAGCTCGGACACCACACCATTTTACCATGAAAGTCATATTTCGTCAAGAGATGCGTATTCGATACCCTTTCGATGTTTAATAGCTCTCGAGACATTTATTGTCACTCGACATAATTTACGAAATTACTTGTAAGGAATCCATTCCTGCTTTTCCCCAGCCTCCGCGATAAGTAGAAATGAAGCAAGGCTCTTTCGTGGATGCTTTTTAATTGCAAATCTCGAAGATGGCTGTCAGATACGGGGAGCGCGAGAGTATAAGCAGGTGCAAGTGCCAAAAGTGTCGTGGGAGAAAGGGGCCTCTTTGGGAAGGAGTTGTGTTGAAATGGGAAAGCATGAGCGAGAGGTGGTGAGGAAGGTGTTGTGCGGTGTTGCAGCGTGTGAGGAAGGGACGTCTAGCAAATTCAGGTGGCGGTCATGGCTAAATGATTTGAACGGAACTTCATACTGAAGCAACTTTGGGTCCTTTAATTAGGGTTCTATATCACCTTTCGAGATTCAGAATATGTTGCCAACATCATGCCATCTCTCACCGTTGTTCTTCTCTCGCTCCGTCCAATACTCCCCATCAAAGCTCCAATACTCCTCTCCAGTCACACCGTGCTTCTGACGATTGAACCAGCGCGGCTTGTACCCCAAACCAGCCTCATCCCTTTCTACTTGTCTTTCCCGCTGCTGCTCTTCTAGTCTCTTCTTCTCAGCATCAGCAAATTCATGCTGTTCGTTTTCGATTGCTCTCTGATCTGGTCTCAATCTTGAGTCTGTTGGTGGCAGGAAAGCTTTCAGCTTGTCTGGGAGATCGTTAAGACCAGCAAGGAACGGCGCGTAGTCCCCTTTCTTAATTCGTTGCCGATTGGACTCCCAGATCATTCCCAGCTTCCCAGAATCCGAGTCTTTGACATCCTTCTCGTCCTTCTTTTCAGGGGCATTTGGATGCTGACCGTGAAAGTCCGGAGTTACGTGCGCGATGATCGCCTCATTCCAACTTCCTGACAGCTCCGCACGTCGTCTTCGATTTCCATCAACGACTTTCCCTTGGATCCTACTGCCAGACCCCACCCTGAAGCCATCCACCGTGCAGGTTTCTCTTGTTGTCCAGTTTTCGACAATGGTGGGGCCATATGACTCAATGGTGGGCGAACCAGAAATTAAATGCATCTTTGAGAATGCAGTCGGCTTCCTCCATGTGTACATGTCTTCCGTCCCATCTGACAGTCGCAAGGTCAGATAACAAGTACCAGCATGATCCACCTCAAGAGAGTTATGATGAATTGTATTCTGAGTTGCAGACTCGCCATAATATGTCCATCTGCTCGACTCTGCCCAAGCGGCCAACACTGGGGGATGATGGCTCACTTGTTCTGACAAGTATCGATATCCTTTCTCAGGATCGACGTACTCGTACGTTTCTCCAAGAAGAGGATTGAAAGCCCTGCTGTAAAGTTCAGAAGCAGAAGCGTACTTGCTGCAAACAAATATCGCTACATAAACCATCCTTCTGACCGAATCTTCCAGGTCTACGGCGGCATTGAGCAGTTCAGCATACTCGAGATCTTCTGCATGGCGCTGGAGTTGGGAAAGTGGTTCATTGAAGGTTGCAGGTGTGGAAAAGCCTTGGATAACGGCGGATTTGAAAATATTCTGAACATTGCAATTAGTCTGGGCTTTCTGGTTACTTCGCGGTTGGACAGTACCCAGAATGAAAAGGACAGTTTATTTTCTGTCTTTACTTCGAGGTTTTTTCTCAGGCCATCTTCGTAGCCCTTGGCTGAGCACGTGATATTGATATCCTTCTCAGTCCCGGTTGTTCCCTTTTTGTTTGTTTGGAGGCTTCCTCCTAACGCAGCCGTCTGATACGGTGGAGGAGGGTCGCTTCCATTAGGGCTTATATTCTGGTGCGACATTTTCGATGAGGTGTTTGAGAATGGTGTTGTTGGTGTTGCGGTGTAGAAGCGAAGAATCGAACGAGGTGCCACTGAAGTAATACTTGGTATTAGGAATTAGACATAGCTACGTCTCTAAGGGATAAACTCTACCTAGAGAGGAAAAAAAACAATCCTAAAGGATCAGTACGAAGAGCATCCCAAGAGTCCCTGAAGTAGAGATAGTGGGTATTTTTGACATTAGAATGCAACAAACATCACGATGTAGACATGCTCGGAGAAGTTGCCAGTACACAGTGCTTGGTCATCTTGCGCATTCAGTAGTGTTTGAGAACTTAATTAAGGTTGTTGTTGCCCTGTAATGATAGTCTTTCAATATCGCATAAAGTGAAGTGTAACTTAGCACGTGCTTCAATACGTGCCCGCCCAAAACGTATTAGGCGCAAGCCTTGCGAGGAATGTAGTGTGGTGGCGTTGCTCATATTATACCTTATATCTTCTAAAGGTAGTCATAGTCGCAACTTTGTACCGTAATTAATAAAATCCCTTTTCTTTTTATTATTAATTAATTTTTACGTTTTTAATAATTTATAATTTAAATTTAAATTATATAATATATATATATATATATATATTTCCGCTTATTGTTACAAAAGTGTATAAAGCATAAGCAAGCCACTTCGGTAGGAAGTCATAGGAGACAAAGAAAGTAAGTCTGTTTTCTTTTTTATATAACCTCGCTTCCCACAAGCGGTGTTTCGATGTCCCGTCTTATTTTTAGCCGACTGCCCCTGACTGAACCTGAGCCTTTAATTCAACAGCAATCCCTCCTTCAATACAAACGCAAAGACTCGCTCACGCCTTCTCTTTCACTTCAATACGCCGTTTTCGAAGAGGATTTCAAGGGCTTAAATCAACATGTCGACCAGTGATCCTTTGGAGAGCAGCGACGGTTCACTGCAAGGCTTCACTAAAGATGGCCTTGCAGAATTCGATACCCAATTCCACAAGCTGGTAGACGACGGCAAGCTGGCTAATGTCGTGACTCTCATCGCCCGCCACGGCGAGATCGTCCACCGCGACGCCTACGGTGTGCACGACGTCTCAGCAGCCGTCCCCGTCCCCGTCAAGACCACTAGCATATATCGCATCGCATCCATGCTGAAACCGATCATGGCTGCCGCTATGATGATGCTGTGGGAAGAAGGCCTCTGGGCGCTCGAAGACCCAGTCTCTAAGTTCATCCTAGAATTCTCTGACCTCAAAGTCAAAGTCGAGAATGAGGGAGGGGAGGTTGAACTGGTGGATCAAGATACGCCAATGACGATGAAGCAGCTTATGAGCCACACAGCAGGCTTTGTAGGTCGCGGAGAGTATGACGCCAATCATATGAGGAAAGGTGATCTGCAAGACATGATTAACATCCTAGCTACGCTGCCACTGGCTTTCCAGCCCGGCAAAGAATGGCGCTACGGGCCCAGCGTTGACGTCCAAGGGTACATCATCGAGAAGCTCACTGGTCAGCTCCTCGATGACTTCCTCGCGCAGCGTCTCTTTACACCCCTGGGGATGGTCGATACCGGCTTCGTGCTGCCAGCTTCCAAGCTAGAGCGCCTGGTGAGCAACCACAAGGACGACGGGACTGGCAAGCTGGTGTCTGTTCCCCTTGAAGGAACGTACAACACCACTAGACCTAAGTTTATCGGCGGCGGCATGGCGATTCTCTCTACCGTCGACGACTACTTCCGTTTCTCGCAGATGCTGCTTAACGGCGGGGAATTCGAGGGGAAGCGGTACTTGAAACCCAGCACGATCGAGCTGATGCGCACAAGCGTGCTTGAGCCTGGCGTGCACCTGAAGTTTGGTGCTCATGTGCTTGAGAATTTAGGCTTTGGTCTCGGGGTGGCGATCGTGCAAAATCAGGTGGAGAGGATGAATAGTCAGAAGGTGGGGAGCTACTTTTGGGGTGGCTTGTTTGGGACTTGGTTTTGGATTGATCCGACAAACGAGGTGGCCGTTGTGGGGTTTATTAATGAGTTGGATTGGTCGAAGAGGGTACCGTTCCCGAGGGAGATTTGTGCGAAGTGGGTTTATAAGGCTTTGAAGGAATGAAGGCGCGGTTGGAATGGTAATCTGAAGATTTTGACGGGAGAGGATATTGAGAAGAGTGGAGGATCCTTCGACTTGTACAGCTCTTGAAATTCTTTCGTACTTACAGCCATTCAGTATCAACTGGTAGCTTCGAGATGACAAGGCCTCAGCTAATACTTCGCAGAAGAGACGATGCAATCATGATTAAAGTACCGAAAGAATCCATCCCCGCATACCACTTCCCCTAATTAGCAGCGCTTGTGCTTAAGCCAGCATATTCCAGCCTCAGCTTCGCCAAGGTACCATCATTCTACAAGCAAACAATTCTTGTTTTCTAAGAGCTGCGTTAAACTCTTTTCTTTAAGATTTAGTAGTTCGTGCCTTTTGAATATAAGGTAAAGAAGTAAGTTATAAAACAAATAATAAATCAAGACATAATTAACAATCCTTTATATAAGTTCTTCGGAAAGAAATTCTTATGTTAAAATCATAAAGATTAAATATAAGTTCAGAGCATCGTGAATACACTTGGATCTTTTGTGTTGAGATATTATGCGATTTAGTCGGATTTTCATTTGTACTATGAGATTTCGCTCGCAGGGATGTCGGTTACAAATTAAAATATCCCCGCGTACTTCGGATTATAAATATATATATATATTATTATATATTTATATTTTATTTAATATAATCGAATTTATTAAATTAATATAAAATAATATAAAAATTGAAAACGTGTTTAAAAAGCTTATATCGGTGGTATATTTCCGTCGCCAGTATCGTAATAGCTTTCGAAAGTGCTTACCGTTCGTCTGCGCTTGCTACTTAAATACGGAGATTGCGGCATAAAGTGATGCGACTACAGGGCCTCGTGCCCTGAAATGGTGTTCTCAGGGCAACGATGTCGCTATAGAGAGCTAAAAGAGTGCTAACCGATTTCCACTCTCAGTGCACAGACACGGCCAATGCACACTCGAATTTTATAAGTTACTACTTTTTTAAAACTTTAATTAAATCACAACT
>MU119433.1:4292-24260 GCA_014904845.1 Acephala macrosclerotiorum
TTTTTTATAATCGTTTTATAAATATTAAATTTTTAAACTATAAAATTATTTATTAAATTTACAATTAAATAAAAAATTATATTAAAAAATAAATTGAATTTTTATTATAAAAATACATCAGGAAAAAATTTTATATACTAATTGGTTGCCAATGGTACCAGCGGCTTGCCAATGGCGCGCGCTACGCAGTTATTGCATGTCTAAAACTTTGGCGCCCAATAATAGTCGATTGGCAAATAAATCTAGGCCAATAAGAACACCAAAACTCTCGGCTCTCGGCGGCTGCAGACGGCTGCGCGTGGCCTTTAGACAAGTACTTATGCAGTCACACTTTAATCAATTAACCGCTCAACCTCTAAATATCTCAATCTAAGCTCTCAATATCGAGCAGCGTAGTGCAATGCAACTACTCGCATGTTTAGTCGGCATTTCTACGCGCGTAAACTTTGCTTGAATCGATCGATTCTACGATCAGATTTTAAATAGTATTAATATTTTCAATTTTCATTCTTATCCATTTGCATGATTTATAAGACAATAAAGATCTATTGGTCGGATAAAGCGCGGTCGCTAGTCTGCATATAAGTCTTAGCGAAGAATACCAAAACTCAATAAATTCTAATTTTATAGTTTAATATCTCAATGCGCACTCAATAAATCTACTTAAAACTCTTATAGTAAACTAAATAAATACTATAAATTATAAGTTTCAAATATTTAAATATTTAGTCTTAAACTGGTACTATTAGTAATGTTTTGATACTATTGGTACCGAGTTGGCGCTATTGGCACTAGGCTAAAATAACCGGTAGCGCTAGCAATCGACTAAATTGCCATTGGCTCACTAATAGCGCTACTAGCGCACGTGTCTTTCGGTAAAACGATTGACAAAAAATATTTTTTTTGATATAAAAATTATTAATATCGAAATATATATACGTATTTATTACGTGTTTTAATTAAAAAAAAATTAATATAAAAATTAAAAATATATTAATATTTTTAATTTTTAATTTAATTTTTTAAATTTTTTTTTTAATATAATTATTATATTTATAATTTTTTTATTATTATTTTCATTTAAATATATTATAATAATTTAATTTAAATAAATAAAAATTTTTTTTATAAAAAAATACGTAAATTTAAAATAAAATAAATTTTTTTAAATGAAATTATAATATATAAATTAAATATAAAAAAAATATTAAAATTAAAATTTAATATTTTATTTTAATTAAATTTATTTATTATTATATATTTTTATAAAAATATAAAAAATATTTATATAATTCAAATTTACGTTTTTAATAATTAATTTTTTTTAATATTTAAAAATTAAATATATAAAAAATTAAATAAAAAATAAAATAAAAAAATAAAATATAAAAATAATAAAATAAATATATTATTATATATAATATTTTTATAATTTTTCGTATTTAAAAATAATAATACGTATAAATGCTAAAAAAAAAACCTTAAAAATAAATTTAATAAAAATTTTTACTAAATAATATTTTAATAATTATTAAAAATTAATTAAAAAAATTAAATTTTTATTTATTAAAATTTAAATATATTAATATATATAAAAATTTAATAAATTATAAACGATTATAGTATTTGTAGTATTTATAGTCGCGAGTAATTTATAATGAGAATAAAAGCAAAAAATAAATAATAAACGTTGTAAAATATACTATTAAAAGGATCTAACAGCAAAAACGACCTTTCGCATAGGCCTTAAAAGCTTGCGACGGTAAGCGATGCCTTAAGCATCGTAGAGTATGACATAATCAAATCAAATCAAAATTCGTGGGTCTGATTGCTTCGCACTCTTCTTTTTCTTCTCATTCTTCTGTTCAACCACGCAGCATCATGGCTGGCGGCGGTCAATGGGTGGTTGGCTCCTGTTTCTGGTTCCAGGTGGCTGACATCTCACAGAGACTCTTGCTCCAGACGAGGAATTTGTATATCTCACCTAAGTTCCCTAACATTTACTACTCTATTTAGTCCCTCGCATCGACGCTACATCCTAGCCCCGATATATTGGCGGCTATTGAAGCTCTTCCGCAGGCGATGACGCGCAGATGCGAAAACGCGGATAGTGAAAAATCTGGGCAGCATCTGTGCTGCCAATCACCACCGGGTCTTGGAACCTGCATCCAGACCTTGGGGCAAACAATTCGACAATGAAAACGGTCGCTCATTAATAGTTCCGTCTGCGTCTGCTACCTGGATACAGGTTCAGATCGCTCTTTCAAGGTCATGTTTCCGCATTTGCATGTCCTTCTTTGTCGTTGAATTGACCTAGTCCTTTTTAAACTTTCCGACTTTCAGAGTTCAGAGCGCTCAAACTATATCGATAACCTCGATTGCACCAGCATCAGACCACGCTCCTTTCTTTCAGCAGGAACATCCTTCACCTTCTCTATACCTATATCCCATCTATTTCTCCCTCTACGTCATGAGATTGCTTCACGATGCCTAGCATACCCATTAATCCTATACCTTTGCTTTCTACTGTAGAAGCACCTTCCCTATCAAACCGAAGTTTGTAGCCTCCCTTCCCAACAGCAAAGCACTCTGCTAACATTCTCCGGTCAACATCGCTACTCGTTCTCTACATACTCAACTTAATAGACTGATCCTACTACGACTGCCTTTGGCACTTCCTCCTACGAGCACGAACCCCTCCAAATACGTTTCTGGACTTCTATACATTGCTCCAATATATATTACATTCGAGTCACTATGGCAGTCCATCCTCGACGAGCCATACGAAGCCAAAGAAGCTCAGCCGAGCCTCCACAATATCTGGGCTGCTGAAAGGCCAAAATTGGAGCCCATATCGGACTCCGCCACAACCGATCCATTCTTTGTACGGAAAACATGCTCGAGAACACACTGCCTTCTCTCCGACCTCCAACTACCTGGCCTTCCTCGAGCCGAAAGACTGCGAACAGACATAAGGGGTTTGACAAGTACACCTGCGTGTAAAGTTCAGGAGCAGCTGGCGGCAGTCTCCCAACATGGCAAGCTCGCGGAGTTCCTAGCCCATACGAAGAAGTCTGTCGAAGCCAATCCCCACGTTCTGTTGGCATACGCATGGGTCATGTACATGGCATTGTTTTCTGGAGGACGACACCTACGAGCTGAGTTGAGGAAAGCCGGAGGAATAGGACCAAATTTCTGGGACCGCGAACCATCACCAATACGACCCTACTCTATAACCCAACGGCGGCGTGGTTCGAGATCCTCTCCTACGGACTCTACGGCAGAGGATACTGTACGACAACCACGATCAAGATCTCGTTCGGAAAGTAGTGCTTCCGGTATGGCACCGGGCATGCAATTCTTCAATTTCTTAGGAGACGAAGACGGCGAAGACATAAAACGAGAATTCAAATCCCGCTTCGCAAAAGCAGAAACACACCTCCTCCCAACCGAAAAAGAAGATATCGTACAGGAAGCCCAGCACAGTACGTGAAATTCTGCCCTTCAATTGAGGAGACATTCAGAGCCGAGCTCCTCGCGAGTAATGCGAACTCGGCTCTTCTACTCCCAAACCATAGTCTAAATCTCATACTGATTTATCTATAGTATTCTCCTTCATGCTCTCCCTGATCTCCGACCTCGACACTATCATGGGCACCAAAGACGAAGAACTCTCCACCGAACGCCTGTTAGAGAAATCCCGCCCTGTGTTTGCCTCTCGCGATTCCGTGGCTGTTACACATGAACGCCTATCTCGGACGCGGGAAGCTGAGAAAGAAGAGCATGGGTTGACGCGGCAGTCAAGCTATCTAGAAGTTCTAGTCAGCCAGCCGGCAAGACTCGTCCAATTCCGAGGCTGGGAAATGGTTACACGACCTCTTGGACGACGTTTTTCTCGAGACGGTCCTGCAGGATCGGTTTCCTTCCACCCTGGCTTGGAGACGAAAGGACGAGCGTTTCTATTGGAGCATTATCTTGCGGTGTTGGTGGTTTTGGGTTCGGTTTGCATTGCAGTTGGGGTTTGGTATTTTGTGTTGTAAAGGGAATGGTGTTCATGATAGATGCGGAGCTTTGGAGTTGCCCACTAGATTTTCCGGATAGGTTGGGGCTGGAGAATGGAGAATATACTTACTGCACTGGGACTTTGGGTAGAATACGAAGATGAGAACGCAGATTGCGTTCATGATGTGCTCTGGATCTCTTGGTGCCTGTGACCATCTGAAGTCAAAACCCTACTTTTCTTGGGCGTTGGGAAGGGACATTTGCGGAGGTGAAAACTGTCAACCCTGGTTTGATTATTGCATCATCATAATACTACCTGGATTTAACGAACTGAGCATCCCCAGATATCCCAGGCATCTCATATTCAAAGCCCTAGGATCTAAGCATTTGATAGTTTCTAAGAATATATTTCTAAGTTACTGATTTTCACCGAATCAAGAATTCAAATATTCTGGACTAGAATCCTCGGGATTTTTAAACAATAGGAACTCAAACATTCTAGATTTGAAGTTTAAGGATTTATGATCGCACGGGTTTCAAACATCCTTGAATATAAATAGTACGGTTTGAGGGCATAGAGATTTCAAAGAATATAAGTCATTTCATTCAGGGATAGCAAATTCAAAATCTTAGATATTTTACGACCGAAATAAGAGGGCTGCAGGCATAAAAGATTCGAACATTCTAGAGTTGAAACGCAAGGAATTATAAATGGAAAGGATTCAAGTATTCTAGAATGTAATCGTACCGTAGTAAAGTTACAGGAATTCGGAGAATATACTTCCATGTTATAATAATATAACAAGTCCAGGATACTAGGCATTCTGAAATTAGAACATAAGAACTTGGAAACATAAAGCCTTTAAAATTAAAGAATTGAAACCCCAAGGCTAGAAAGCCGAGATTTTCAAATGAATCAAGTAGTATAAGTTTTGTAAGTTCGCGGGAAATTGACATCTAAGCATTCAAGCGTCTAAGCAGTCTTGAAAGGAACATTGGGCTCAGAAGCGGCCACATGCACGAAGATCACTGGGACATTGAAGATACTCTTAACGAACTTCTATTCATCCGGGCGTTTATGGTACTCGTTTCTCATACTCTCATCCAATATCTAGACCATCTCCTTGTCCGAGACGGCAGACGCACCGCCAAACGACGCCATGCTTCGATTGTCCAAGGTCGCATAAGCCTGCATCTCATAACTTTTATCATTGTCCAAAGCGGCCTCGATCTTCATCTCATCCAAGACATCCGAGTACTGGCCACACAGGGCCGAACTTTGACTGTGACGTAGAGAATCCTGGTTCACGGTTCGGACTCTGGCGGGAGTAATGTCTGAGGTAGTAGGAACGGTCTTGCGACAGCGGAAAATGTCCTTGATCTTGGCAACAATCGGTCCCAATGTGGGGATACTGAGACAGACAAGTGAAGCTGTCATTTGATCCATGGTATAGACGAGAGGGACTACAGCGTTGTCTATAAACAGAATCAGTACTATCGATAGGAAATTCTTGGTCTACGGACAACTTACAAGTAATGTCCTCACCAAATAACCCACCAAGATGAAGGAGTCGGACAATGCCAATTGCAAGTGCACTGAAACTGTCAGAATCTTCGAAAACACAGGCTGATGACCACCTACAGCAACTGAGAACCGAACAAACCCATCAGCGTGATCTTTCTTTCCAACTTCATCTGCATCCGAAAGAGGGAGTAGATGGGTATAGGGAAGAATGCGCAATCGATAGCAATCTTGGTCCAACCGGTACCCGTATAGAGGCTGCCAGGGGAGTAGAGCACGACACGGGCTGTGGTGATTTCCCACGAGGCTCGTACTGGATTGGTTTCGAGGAAACCGAGGGTCGCGGTGACCACACAGTAGGTGATAGACAGGATCCCCAGGATGCAAATATATGCCCGAAGAAATCTGTTGTTGAATGCAAATATCGCAAGCATACTGCAGACCATGCTCAAGTTTGAGAGTGTGATAGATATCGTGTAGCAAGCGAAACAAGCGTACAGCAATAACATGTCGAGTCGGAAGCCTTGTGTGAAATCTTGCAGCGATGCTACCATGGTGTGGTTCAGGGTGTTGTTATGGCTGTTCAGAAAGTCAATGAAGTATACCGGTGGATTCTGATGGGCGGCCAGGAGAGAGGTATCATTGACAAATTTGATCAGATTGTCATCAAAGCCTAGTTCGCACAAGTGTTGGCCGATACCGTTCGGGGCTGAGAACTCAAAGAGGACCATAGCAGCAAGAGCGAAAAGGACCGAGGCCCCATGGAGGTCTATTTCAAAAATCAAGTCAGTACGTAAATGAAATGTGAATAGAGAGAGGGATACTGACACTCCTCCCAGACCATGAAGACAGACAATGCTCGCTGACTCTTCTTGGCTTTGCGAATCAGTGGAAGTCTGCATGCCAAGCGGGCAACTGTGAAGAGCACGAGTAAAGCCATATCAATAGAAGTCCAGAGATACACGTCGTAGGTCTTCGAAGTGAACAGACCACAGGTAGAACCGTATTTCGTGGAAATTTCCTCTAGATAGCTGATGTTTGCAGCCATTTTGCACGAGGGTCAGATGCTCGAGATTTCAGAATTTGAAAATGTCCCACGATATCAGGAGCAGTTAATTGGTTGCGAAGATGGATCTTGGTGTGTGCGTGCGATGCGTGTTGGATGGTGCAAATCGTGCGCGAGGCTTTCGAAGATTGAGGGGATTCGAAGGCTCCTTCCCCGCACGTCAACCAAACAGCAAAATCAACAAGCACGCTAATTCCTCCGAGAAGCCACGGCACCGAGATGCAAGTATAAATCTCAATGTTCCTCCGAGCCCTAGTTCAATTTAACGGACCGTAAGTGGGTCCTCTCTCTTCGCTCTAATATTGAACTGCAGCTTCAATGGCCCATGGCTTACTGGCGATTCTAGGAAGAAGTCTCATCTAACGAACGCGCCGAGGACCTTCAGTGACGAGTTACATCCTGCGCCCGATCTGGTGCCCGAGACCAGTGCGGTCTCCTCAAGCAGAAAAGACCGCTTCTTGCGGCCCATGAGACTCGCCGTCTTCTCGAGTTTCGTGGTTGATGAACAAAAAGGACGAGAGAACTATACCAGCTCCCACCCAATACATAGCGCTTGAATACTGGGCGCTCAACACCATCTGCCCGATCAAAGACAGAGGGATGGTCATGGATATCCCGACTGTCACGACCAACGGCGTGGTCAGGAGGAGAGCGTATGCCCATGCAAAATCGCTAACAAGGGATATCACAGCGTTCACCTAAATTACGTTAGTTGATGGCGCAAATACCGGAGGGATGGACTCACGAGGACAATCGTCCAAACTCTGCCCGTTGAAGGTAATGCGAACGGCTCCACACCAGTCCAATGGAGGATGAACAATCCTGGCCACAGGAAAATAAGGTTGAAGAAACCCACCAGGCCAAAGAACAGAGGCATGTTCACACGGTCTTCATTGCCGACTCTCTTCTTCATGACAACAATGTACATGCCGTAGACCACGGCACTTCCGATGGCCACTTCAGATTGAACAGTGAATGTCAGCAGACATTCCATGAGGTCGGAATAGAGCATGCTGGGACAGGAAGAACAAAAAAGCGGTAGTAGGGAGGGGGGCGACAGGGAACTTACTGGCATCCCCAAGAGCTATCTCTCCCTTGCTTTTGTGAGGGAAATTTCCTCTGTTCTCATCGTTGTCTTTGCCCGACAAATCCACAGTAGAAATCAGGATGATTCCGACCAAAGAAGCAAACACTCCGATGAGCTTCTTGAACGAGAAGTGCTCCACTCGTGCAAAAGCTCCGAATATCAACGTCCAGATACTGCTTGTCGAAGTCAGGATCGTTGAGGAAGCTACGCTTGTATACTCTAAGCAGGCTGACACCAAGTAGTTGGCGACGAACCACAGGAGACAGAATTCCAAGCTGAGCTTGGCAGTCTCCTGCAGGTTCAACTTCTCTTGGACTCCAAGATCTCCAGAGAGAGCGTCAATGGCTCCTGCTTCATCATCAACGAGCAGTCGAGTCTGACTAGCAGACATAGGATCTTCGGTTTCATCTTCTCTGTCTTCGGACTTGGTCCCAATAGCTTGGTATTGGTTGACACTTCCTCGCCAGAACTCCACGCACGACGTTTGCACATGGTCAAATCCATGTTCATATGACATCCGGATCATGATCGGCACCAAGGAAATTGCAAAGGTCGCCGTGTTCACATATGTAACGAAGTACGGCTTCGAGTACGTGTTGTCTGCGAATATGAACTACCAAGTGTTAGCAACTGGGATACAGAGAAGCAGGTGGGGGGGACTTACACTTTGAATGAAGTTGGAAGCTGTCCATAGTACAACCGTCGTCAAGAGCAGAATGATCCCCAAGGTTCGACGGGCAATATTCTCGAGGCCAGCGGAAGCTCGAAAGCCCTTCGGTTTGCTGCTGGAGAGCAGTGAGGGCGAGTGCCATTCATGGTTCTCTGATGGCCTCCGGCCAGCTGGTAGAATATTATCTGCCATTGGGTGGGGCAATGGTTGGTATCGCGACCTCTTTATGCGGTCCTCCCACTTTGCTTGTTGTCTTATCGGCGCTGGAGTGATGGCCTTGTCACTGAATTCCAACGTGAATGCGTTGCCCGAGTCAAGGGCTCGAGATGAGTAACACGCCAGGAGGAGAATATTGCTGGGGATAGCTTTGCATACTGCTTCTGTCTTCCCAGCGAATGGCGGAGGGTTGTTTGAGGGGCCCAGGTGTTACAGGGTCAGATCGCGACTTTCTTCGGCGGGTTGATGTCTTTTAAACGCACCAAGATCTTATGGAAGGTTAAGTGGCTCGTGCCGCTATCGAGGTTATTCACACACGCCCTTGGCGATAAGGACCGGGAAGGCACATCCGAGCACCGACGCTGGTGCTCCTGCCTGCAGTCTTTGTCTTGGGCCTGAACAACACAAGACAAATAGCAGAACTGGGTGATAGTTCAATGCAGTCCAGGGCAGTTGCATTGGCGGACTGATCAGCGCTTCAAAGTTGATGTGCTGCCAGCGAAGGCACCTGTCTTGTTTCTGTTTCACAACTCAGTCCAACGTTAACTGCCTCATCAGCTGTACCCGGGAAGGGGATACTCTCTAGAAAAACTTGCCTCAATCCTTGCTTGCTTGCTTACTTGCTTGCTTGCTTGCTTGCTTGTATCGGCCTTTGATGCTACTGCCTTGCCTGGACTTCATCGGCCCGCTTTCTACAATCCAGGTAGCTCAAGTACAAGGTACAATGGGCTAGTGGTTGAACCTAAGAGCCCTCAAGTGAAGACCGCTGGAAATGCTGTGTAGGATGCACGGTTTGGTTTGGAGCGAGATGGTCTTTAATATACCCACTATTGTGAGTGGTTGTGGTTCTTGTCTCCTAATTGGGAAGGAATGGTACTTTCGGTAGGTGACGCTTCCCGACTACGAAGGAATCTAGAGGGGAATAGGATGGCGTTGAAGCTAGACTTTCGCATTAGACAAAGGTTGAACTTGGAAGCGGGCCCAAGCCTCTGGTAATGATGGCTGAAAATGTTACGTAGGAGGGATGGTTTGATCTGGAGAGAGATTCTCTTGATATGCTCACTTCGTTGCCCTCACTTGCCAATCCGAGAAGGAACCTTGGACGCATCACAAAGCGGCAAGATGTTCCAACCGTTGCAGATTGTTGAGGTTGGTCTTCTTTCCGTGGAGCAGAAAGTTGATCCGAAGAAATGCTCGACCTCGAGTACAGAAGGTTTCACCTGCTGTGGTGTAGTGCATTGTGTTGTAAAAGAGGGGTGGTTTAGTCTGGAGAGGGATCCTCTTGATATACTCACTAGCGTGCCTATTATAGTCCTCGCATAATAGTTAGGAGGGCACGAAAGCGTCGTCATGATTCTCCCATCCATTTGGGGAAGAACGAAGTGTCATTGTGGTCTCATCTTCCATCCTGTGAACGACCAAGGAGGGAATGGATAATAATGGAGTAGGAGTATTGCCTTGAGCAAAAGGCTGAGCTAAGAGGGCCCTTACATCGAGAAAGATGGCTTCAGTTGTTCTGCTGTGTGAGAGGAAAGGATTCCTCGGGATAGAGATACTGTTGATATACCCTCTGCCCCAGCAGTTGTGGTTCTCGCCTACTAGCTGAGAAGGCTTGGAAACTTCCCAGGCCCTGTGTGCGCAGGCTCCAGGTGTGTAGAATGAGCGACAGAGAGCATGCGATTGCCCTACATGTTTTGGGCCTCGGGAAAGAACCATAATTGAACTTCGAGAGCGCTTCGATGAAAGTCTTAGGGGTTCATGCCACGGAACACACCTGGCTTCTCGTGGTTCTCAAGTCTTGACGATGGTACCTCATTTCGTGGTACTTTGGTATGCCGTATTCTTCCGAACATTGGGAAGCAAAATAGTTTGCGACGTCGTGGCTGTGTTTATGTATTTGGTAGAAAGTTCTTTGAGGCAATATCCGACCTTGAACCTTGCCTCTGAACCCATCCCGAGATGTCTGCACTTACTAAATTGATCAGTGGGTGTCCGGCTAAGGAAGCAAGCATGTTGCCTTTCATTCGGCCCCGACTCCTTGACGACCAGGGGCAAAGAGCATAACCGTTGACTTCCAAGGGGATGCTGAACAGTAAGGTAGGCTTACATAATGAACTGCAACGATTCCACGTCTACGAACTTGTCCACGCAGATGTCGCTCGAGGAAGTCCAAGTCGAAAGCCTACGAGTGTTTACAGCCTAAGTATAACCTAGCTTTCCTTCCTTAATGCAATATTAGGATAGTCTTTAACAGGTGTGATGTCTAAGTGCTGACAGAGAAGATTGGAGCATCACCTCACTCATCCTTGGCACAATGAAGTGAAAGCTCATGAATGGAACGGATTGAATAACACTTCAGCCAAGCTTTTAACATAGGTGAAGAGAGCTTGACTTTGGGTTGAGAGCCTGAAAGAAAAAGATTCCATGGAAGGTGTAACAGAATGTCCTCAGCACTTTCCCATACAAACTTGTAGATCTTCCTACACCAGTATTCTCTTTTTTGTCTCACTAATACTCTGCCCAGTTATCTCTTGCAAGATTCCCAGGAACATCTTGTGTTGGAAAGCCCTATACCCCAACACTTATAGCGAGGAGCAGAATAGGAGAGCGCTCGCTTATGTGCTTCCTTTTCAGATCGGATTAGGAAATCATACTATGAACATTAGCAAGTTTGTGACAAACAGTTCCTACTTAAAGTCCTCGATGTATATATGAATCTAGCACATTTGTGCAGGTGGTCAAAAGCGTAACGGACCCAGTGACGAAGATTATGCATTCTGTATAGACAAGGAGAAGCAGACACCACAGCGCCATGAATGAATCCTTATGTACACGCGTACCCAGCTATGGCCATCCGAGACGCAAGATGACCTAGGGTATAGAAAAAGAATATGAAGGAACCAGCTTGATGAGTCGAACCAGAAATCTCCCCCACTTCTAATCTAGCAGGCACATCCATCTCTATCGTTCTCGATGTGAATGTTGATGGGATCTGAGAAGTCGCCGCTGAACTCTTCGGATTCTTCTTGTGCAAGTGCATTTCTTGCAATGACTAGATATAATGTTAGCTGTCTGCCTAGGCCACCTGCAGATTGAACAGTGCTATCAATCTCCCAGCCTTGCCCAGACTTTCTGGGTAGCTCCCTTCTCCTGCCAGGGGTTTGATTTATTGAGATACATATATTGCCCAGGCCCGCCCAAGAAAGTCTAGCCAAAGATGCGAATCTGAGATTGGCTGGAAGCGACTGACCTTCGAATGCCTGCTCTACGTTGATGGCCTCCTTTGCGCTGGTCTCGAAATATGGAATGCCGCCCTTGGATTGACAAAAAGTCATAGCTCTCTTTGATGAAATCTAAAACGGATAAGCAGGCGTCAAACTGCAGAGCAGCCTGGTGGCTTACCACTCTCTTGTTTTCTTCCACATCAATCTTGTTGCCCAAAACCACCTATTTCTACATCAGCACACCATCCGCAGATCCTGAAAGTCCGATCTGCTCACAAATGGGAAGCTATCTGGGTCTCGAGGGGAAGCCTGGATCAAGAATTCGTCTCTCCAGCTATCGAGGGTATCAAAACTCTTGGAGTTATTGACATCATAGACCAGAACACAGCAGTCTGCTCCTCTGTAGAATGCAACACCTAACGACTGGAACCTCTCTTGTCCAGCAGTATCCCAAAGCTATTCGCCATCAACGTCTCTCCTTGTATGCTCGTGGGTGTAACCTCGTACCTGCATAGTCACTAAACGGTCGTCCACTAGAACCTCCTTCGTCAGGAAGTCTGCACCGATCGTTGCCTTGTAGCTTGCGCTGAACTTCTTGTTGACCTTCCCAGATATCAGTCATGATTTGGAGAGCGGGATGTAGTTTGTTAACCGCTGAAACAGGTGGGACGTACATATTGGTTCATCAAGGAGGTCTTGCCGACACCACTGTCCCCAAGGATAATGACCTACAGCAAGCTTGATCAGTACATCCTCAAGAGATACGTCCAGAGCCGTGCTCGGCTGAAAGGTGTTGGCAAACCTTAAGTAGAACCTTCTTTCGGGAAGCCATCACGAGGGCTGCTTTGTAGATTGCGGGAGCGCGATGACGGCGACAAAGGCTGGCGGAGTCGATGTTCTACCGATGATCTTGAAGTCGAACCAGAGGACAATAAATAGTTTGTCCCTTGAAAGACAACCCCCTCGTCGTGAATCGTTGGGAAGTATGGAAGTGATATTATGTTGATGTCTAGGAACGGTCAGTGTTGATGCACCTAGAGCTTGGAGTTGACGGATGCCCGCCACGCTACAATAGTGTACCGAGCTTCAGCCTATCAGCTACTACTGCAGCCTTGAACATCGTCACAGTCGCAGCCTTTGCGACAACTGCCTACCTACCATTAACAGCCTCACCAGATATGCGGCAGTCCACGTCCAGCGTTTGCAGAGCAAAAAATGACTTCATGGCGTGATGAGTATACTCAAGCTTTACGAGAAAGAGATGAACGGGAGAGGGCCAGCTATCAAAGATTAGACGATGAGCTGATAGCTGCTTGTATGTGTATCTACATGCGCTTTCTAGTCTCCTGCTAACAATATCTAGTTACAAATCTCTTGGAACGCACGACTGCCCTTGAGGCAGAGAAAGCAGCCAATACTCCAACTCCCACCGATACCAAATCTAAAGATGCTCTGACTGTTTCGAATGATGGCTCAGCACAGATCAGAAAGGACCTCGCTGAAGCCTTGCGCTCTAATGGGCAACTACAATCACGGGTCAAGGTCGCAGAAGCAGAGCTTAGCAAGTTGAAGGCCAAGAGCAAGACAGACTCGAAGCTCATTGATGAACTCGGCAAGGACCGGACATATCTCAGCCAGAAGCTCAAGGATAGGGACGAGGAGCTGCGGGGCAAGACAAAGCTCCTGGATGTATGGTCCCCACCCCGCTATCTGGTTATGGAAGCTGACGTATGGCGAAGGATGTCCACGATGAAATTATCTCTCTTAATCTACAACTCAACATGTCCGAACAGAAAGCCAAAGAACTCAAAGCCGAAAACAAGGAATTGATCGACCGATGGATGGCTCGGAAAGGCCGCGAAGCGGAAGAGATGAATAGAACACTTCAAGATCAACACGACAGACGATAGAACTCGGTCTCCGAAGGACTCCCGAAATCATCTCAAGTGTGCCAGGATCTTTGGTGCATTCGAGAATGCGTTAATGACTTCTCATTATAACGTAACAAGGATAATACAGTACGGTACAGCAGCTGCCTTGTCGGCTTATACTCATGAATCCAACCAGGTCGCTATGCCAGGACATGTACACCAAACGAGAGAACGAATCATTCTCGTTCCATCCATTTCCTCAGTCGTTTCTCGTCTTTGATCGCCAAGTAATAGCTTCCACCAACGTCTGTCCAGCTAACGCTCCCACTGAAATACTCCAACTTCTTGACCTTTAGAAGGTTCACTGGATCGCCGAGGTTGCGACTGGTTATCTTATGGCCATCAGGGACGAAAGACCTCAGCGAAACAATCTTGCAGCCGTCCTTCAGATCCAGAAACAGTTGGATGAGTTTCTGATTCAACTCGGAAGTGAACGCTTGGTTGTTGACAAGGATAACGTCTGCTCTCTTCATCGCCTTTTGTATTGCCTGGTTCTCCAAGAAATCACCTCGCTCAAGATGCACATCACCAGGCTTTATACCCCACAGCCGACACCGAGCGTTGAACTCCTTTTCCTGGGCTTCGGCAAGATCACAAGCGTTGTCCATCATCTCACATCCCCAACTCTCGCAACCGAATTCCAAGGCAGCTTGCAAAACCACGTTTCCAACGCCAGAACCGAGATCCACGAAAACCTGGTCCGACTTGAGGCCCGTGTTGATCAAAGCCTCGGAAATGAACTTGCCTAGCAACTCTCCGTACACATTATCTGTGCCATTCTCGTATTGCTTCAGAGTATCGACTTTGGGCGAGACAGCGCGATCGTATACTTGCTGTAGGATGCGGAGGACCATGTGGAGGGGAAGATCGTGCCTGGCACCAAGGTTGTTGGTAATTGCTCCATCGTTGATTAGTCGAGCGAGGGACCTGTTGTATGTATCCACCGCCGACTTGAAGTTGTCCAGCTTCTCGGAATTTGTTATGTCATTCGTCCATATATTTTTGGTCTTCTCCAGCTGCCGGATGATGCCTAAATTCGGCTCGTTGAACTCATCTGCCTGTTCGGGTGTCAGGTAGACCTCTGTGACAATCTTTGCGATCTCAAGGAACTCTGCGGGAGGATTGATTTCGTCGTTTCGTATTATTAGGTTATACCTGCCAAGATAGCGATCAGCTTTGCGCCAAAGACAACTCAGATCACTCCAAGCTATTGTCCTAGGATCGGAGGGACTTTTCAAGCTGGGACCTGGCTTCAAGTAGCATTTGATGAAAATACACTTGATTCCCCGCTGCCGTGTACCCAAGTCCAGGTCCTGCTGAACTCTCCCGACTTTCTGGAACTTCGGTGGGTCGGTTTGCGGTGAGAAGAAAGATATAACTCACCTCTCGCGCTGAGACGAACTTGGGTATTGCAACTCAACAGTGATATCCTCCGCGACCTGTTCAGCAGTTTTTGATTTCTTTTTTCCGATAGGAATGTCCGCTGCATGGATCATCTCAAACACCCCGCTATCCTCCCCAGAAAAGGCTTGCTTCTGTCGTAGTTGTCTTTTGGAGTCCACGGGTCGCTCCAGCTTCTGCTTCTTGCGTGAAGGCTCCTCATAATCCGTACTGTTATTTCCTCCATTCTCCTCGTCGTCACTTCCCCAGTCTATGCGCTGTTGTGCAGGCGATCTCGGCCGCGAATGTCCCTGCTTCGGGACTTTCAGTCGCGACGAATCGTCTGCAGACGCAGGACTCGATCTCGCAGTCGAAGGAGAGCCTCGAGCAGAAGCAGGAGACCTGGTATCTGAATGTCTCTTCTGGGCTTGGACAGCTGAGGGTCGAGGAGGTGGCTTTTTCTCGGTCGGGACTGTGATCGTTCGCACAGTAGCCTTGATGGGCTTGATCTTCGACTTGCCCCCGAAGTTTAACATACTGGCGAGGTTAAAGTCCCAAATTATAACATACAATCCAAACGCCGGATTTTGAACGCCTGATATGCAAATATTTCGTGTAATGAGTGTGATGAGGCGAGAGAGACCTGGATGGTGGATTCTGCCTTGTTGATGGAAGGAAGAGAAGATAGCCTTGCTCCTGCATCACTAGCGGCTTCTCGTAGCCGACGTTGCGGTACCCCAATGTTCCAGAAAGCTTGGAACATTGTGATCTCTTGGAGACCATATCAGCCAGAACTAGGTGGCATGGAACGAAGCTTCCTTCGAACGCTACTCGAGTCCAATTCCAAATGTCCCTCAAGTGTGGGAACAACCTGGAATCGCGTGGACGCTGTTCCTGGCGTTCTGAGTCGAATCACGTGAAATCTGCTGGAATACGTTTGACTTTCGTTAGGGAAACTTAATTTGCTTGCTAGGTTTCTTGAAGTCTTATTGATAAATTAATACCCCATCAATTTGGATCATGCAATCTATGCTCACACTGCTAGGTAACGCTCAAGCTTGGAAATCGTGGCCGGGAGGCCTCTCAAAAAGAATACACTCACCTTCGACTGCGAACTACCTACACGACATTGACACGCTTTCTCTACCGGCTTCAGCTGATCTTTCATACTTGCACTTAAAATTTGGGGAAAGACTCAAATTAGACCAACGCTCGATCAATCTCAAGCCAGCGCCTTGGATCGATTCCTCTCTTCCATTCCAGCTTTTCAGCCGGCTGTCACCTACGACCTATTTCTTAAATTTGTTTTCTACACTCACCTTCGCAAGCCTTGAACGTTCCTTTTCAAGTTCCCGAAACGTTGAGAAAGTCACGATCTACAGGAACGCTCGAGCATACTCAAATCACCTCGAATCAAGTCCAAGCCTCTCTTCCACTTCCATCCACAACTCACCCCATGATGGATTCAACCAAGTCAAAGGTCCTTGCCGTGGATGAGTTCAAGAAACATACGCCAATGCAAGGAAGAACTTCACGAGCCATGGAAGAAGCCGGCACGATTGGATGAGATATAGATGGACAAGAGTCTATCGATGGAGCGCCCGAGTAGTCAAACGCGTGCACGAAAACTTAAGCAACAGAGACGACAACCGAGGGCTTCTCGGACTAACACTCTTTCAAGTCTTCCGAAGAAGCTCCTGTCAATGGGACAATCTTATCTCCGCAAACTTCCAAGCCAGCGACAACAGTCGGTTCCTCAAATGTTTCCCACGACAGCAAATCTCAGGGCACTGCATGGATGGAAACTCCGAAGCAGCTGATACCAATGTCACCCGAAGAGATATGCTTGGTACTCAGCGACAAGGCATATGAGTGAATGGCCAATATTACAAGACAAATGAACAAGAGCAACAAATTCACTGCTAGAATGCTGGGGGAGGCGGACAAGGTTCAGGAAGAGGTGAAGCAGCCGGAGCAGGACGTCCGTCAGAATCTCTACCTCAGTCAGAATCGTCAAACGACGAGCACCGATGCCGAGGAAGCATATATTGTAGCCCGACAATTGAGGATGTTCGAGGCTGGCATGGGTGCCTACCCTGGAGGAGAAGCGGAAGCTGCGAAATACTTGAGAGGGGAGGCTGATGATGGCAAGCCGGTGTGAGAATATCAGGGATTTACAGATACTGTATTTATGCAACGGAAAAGCCCAGTTAGGAAAAGTCTCAGACACAACAGATGATGCAACGGGTTCGTGAGGGTCAAGAGACTTACCATAGCTGGCAGCATGCGGTCCCGTTGTGGGATGGCAAATATGCGAAAGGACCACTAGGTAACAGGAAGCTTCCTGACTCCTATCTCCATTGATTTTAGGTACACAGTAGCGATAGATGCTTCTTTCTCAAATTCGATGAGTGAAAATAGACATTATTATTATTTCACGTTACTACTTCGTTTTGCTTAATTATTTAGTTATTGTGTAAAGGTTGAAACATAACAAGATCTCCAAACTCACAATGGACTTCCAAAGAAGCTGAAGTTACAAGATGGGATGGCGATCAAGCATCTTCTCAAATTACTAAATTCTGATCCTATATGCATGTAATCATAATCATTAAACTTCCAACCACCGAATTCACACAACCTCCTCCCCCTTCCCCGACTCCCCCCAATTTACCCCTAACCAGCAACATAACTACTCAACCTATTCCCCGCCCCACACCACTCATTCCCATTCCCGGGACATGCAAACGAACACTCACTATCACTGACATTCGTACTCCCCACACTCCACGAGAACCCACAATAACACTCTCCTCCATACTCAACCCCAAAATACGTATAACCCTGACAATCCGCCGCACAGATTTCTAATGTCATGGTGTTGTAGTTTACTACCGTTGCACCAGTGAGGGCCCGGGAACTGGTGGCTTCCGTGCGACAGCCGAGGTAGGTCCAGCCACCGCCGGGGGTGAGGGTTGGTTTAAGGGCTGGGCCGGTGGATGTTGGTGATACTGTGGAGGATGATGAAAGGGTGGAGGACGAAGAGGTGGTAGTGGTGGTCAGGGAGCGGGTAAAGGTTATAAGGGTTGAGGAGGGGTTTGATGAGCTGCTTGCGGCGAGGGAGGAGGGTGAGATGGTGGTTGTTTTCGTGCTCGTGCTCGTGCTCGTGCTTGTGCTTGAAGGTATTGATGATGTGCTGGAGGATGATGAACTGGCGACGCTAGATCTGGGTTTTTGGTTAGCCGGATTCGATGTGTGTTGGGGAGGGCGGAGAGAAAGTACTGAAAGCTAGACGAACGGTCTGCATGAACGTGGAGGATGGCAAGCGTTCCAACCGAAGCAAGAACTTCGAACAAGTCAAAAGCTCTCATCTTGCTTCAGAACTTGAAACTCACTGCATTCTTGCATCAAAATTCCTTTCGCAGCAACACTGGGTTGTGCAACTTTGCTGTCAAAAGTCCTCAAAAAAATCGGACATCCTTAAAAGTACGATCCTTATTTTGCCGAAACCGCAGATAAGGCTGGAATAGACCGAAAGACTTACACTTTACTGGTAGTCGTGGTACTGCTAACTGAAGAGACCGTGCCGTTTCTGATATAGACACTTAATCTGTCCCCGGCACCACAAAACTCGTATTGGTTACCAGCACACTGAAAAGAGATAGGGTATTAGAACGGCTCGAATGGAAGTTAGGGGTGTGAAACCTTACAGTCATAGAACAATCACTATCCGGAGCAAGGGTCGCTCCAGCACCGAACGAATCCGCACACCAACATTCTCGTCCGTATTCAGCACCAGCGTATAGGTATGGAGAGCAAGCAGCAACACAGCTTTCGATCGTGTTGGCGTCGTTTGGATAAGATGCTGCGCCTAGGGCTCTGACGTTGGCTCCTTCGGTGTAGCAACCGAAATAGTTATAGAGGCCAGCAGACTTCACGATTTGCGGGGTAGGACTGGCTGAAGCACTGGTAGACGAAGAAGTCGAGGATAAGGAGCTGATGGCGACACTAGATGAAGACACAAGACTGCTGCTGCTCGAGGCAGAAGTAGAGAGCAGATACATCTCAAGACGATTACCCGCTCCACAGTACTCGTAGCTGTTACCGGGACAGATGAATGAACAGTCTGACAGAGCTGCAAGAGCCGAAGTCGATGCCAAAGTATTACCACAGTAGCATTCTCCGCCGTATTCGACGCCAAAGTAGGAGTATCCAGAGCAGTCGGACGCGCACATCTCGATCGTCATTGCGGTGTAGTTGTAGAAGGAAGCTGAGCCAAGGGCACGAACTCCAGTTCCTTCCGTGTAGCAACCTTGGAAGGTATAGCCTTCAACAGTCTGCTTATGGGCAAGGGTTGGAGTTGGCGTAGCTGCAGATGAGGTAGAGGTAATATACGAGGAGCTTGAAAGCGTCGAGGAAGGGCTGGATGATAGGACCGAGGTTGAGGAGGTCGAAATGACTGAGGTCGAAGTACTGCTAGGTGCAGAGGTTCCCAGTGGGGAGCATATAGCCCCAAGAGCAGAAACATCCTTGAAATCGTCCGCAGACGAACCGCTAACTGCGCCGAATTTTGCTCCAGTAACAGACGCCACCGAGGCACTGCCACTGTAAATGACATAAGGGCCAATGGTAGCACCCTTAACCATGGACAGAGTAGCAGTGCTCAAAGATGGCAGGGGAGAGACGATGGGACTGCCAGATGTACTCGCAACTTTCTGGGTGACGGTTACGTTGAGGGCAGTGGTGACACTGCTACGGACCTGCGAAATGTGAGCCGGGATCCAGATTGTGATATCAAAAAGCATTTTTCAATGAGCCAGAGAACCAAGGGTCAAGTGTTTTTTTTGTTTGGGGGGGGGGGGGGGGGGGG